>OY776666.1:19412837-19685135 GCA_963675795.1 Crossocerus cetratus | reverse complement strand
GTTTTTAATATAATCGAAACCGGAGAGTGGACTTGTATTGAACTAACGACGAGAAAGAGTAAACGTGTTTTTTCGTTGGTAGCACTGGTATGTACAAGGTACATACAATCTGTAATATTATAAACAAATGTCAATGGGTGGAAAAGACTCGGTAAAGACTCCTTTATATTAAAATTACCGAACGCCGTATAAATATTAAATTTTCAACGGCCTACATACATCATTGGCGATTCAAAAATCAAAGCCAAGTGAATCACTCTGTACACAGTGGGATACACGTATCTTCGCATTAGCCTTTGTCATGTTCGGGTATTGGAGCATTATTAGGGACGTTTCTGGACACTTCTCCTGAGCCCAAAACGTGCATTGCGCTGTATCGGTCACGCGGTATCATTTGCCTGTCAACGAACTATTACTGCGCTTTCTCCTCGTTCAGCAGCACTACCAACGGCAGGAGCTGTAACAGCCTGTCCGTTGCACACGGAATTATTTGGCTCGACGCCCCGCCGTTGTTCCCGTTGCGCCGCGTTCTTGTTTATTAAACTTTCATGGCGAAAACGCGAGCGTTTTGGGCAAGCATCGATGATCCAAGATAGACCGCTTGCATTAATTGTAAAGGCATGTCGTCAAGCGCATCGGGACTCGAGTTTGCTTTTAATTTCAGTGGATTACACGGTTTTCGTCGTTTTTATTTATTAATCGTCACACGATTTTACTCGCTTTAATCGAATCTCGCGTGTAATGGGCTGCACTGGTGATTTTTAGGTCACTGAAATCCTCAACAGCGGCTTCCATACTTTCAGATTCAGATCTCGCATAACATTTAACGACGTATTCACCGGCCTCGTAACGGTGTCGCTGCTCTCGCTCTAATGAAATAACTGGTGTCGAATTAACGGAGTCGCGGTTGTGGGTGGGGCCGCGCGGATTGCTGCGAGTGCTGAGCACCCAACTGACATTGATACCTGTAAACTACGTAGCTGTTATGTGGCACTGTCGAAATCAATGGGGCACCAACCGGCATGGATTAAATCGGTTGAACCGCGAAGGTGCGGAGCAACGGATTTCGCCGGGGCGCCACGTTCCACCGTGCAAAACGTGATTCTAACTTCGCGCGGAAGTCCACCCCGACTCTATTTGCTTGATTGTTGCTCGGGGCACAACCGCCCGCTACAACACCAGTGCAAACCGCCCCCGCGCCCGAGCGCTCGAATTTAGTTTGCGTCGTTAACGGAAAGAGCCAACTCATTTAACTGAGAACTCTCAATGCTTCTGGTACGCGCCGCCTGTCTGATCATTTATTGACTCGTACCACTTAGAATCCTCTAACCAATAGTCCAATACATTCCTTTAATACCTTCGCTTTTCTCTGTAGTGTTTATAACTCAGTTCGCGTTTTCAAATATTGCGATGATTCTGTTCGTTGAACGATTAAGTAAAGCATATGAGCCAGTATCTTTCGACTAATCGAAAAAATGGAATTTAGCGACACTAAAAAGTTTGCCAACGCCATGTTGCCACTCCGGTACACACGAAATGTATTGTGCCGAAGATAAACGTTCCACGTGTAACCATCAAGGGGCTGCGTGAACGCTTGTCCCTTTTGCACTTGATATCCCAATTTTACGAGGACCCTCATAACTTTCGAACGAGACGATAGCAATGCCGCGGCGGCCGATCAGAAACTCGCTGCGAAACGATTTCGAAATTTTCTCCGCTCTTCGCACGAAGATTACGGCAGCCGCGAATCATGAGCGAATTCCTAAAAAATGTACGAGCCGCTTTTCCCTTTGGAATATAACAAGCTTTTTCCATCAGCATCGACTGCTTCGAATGCAACTGCGGAGAGTCAGTCGAGTTGCTGTGGTGCTAGTCAATAACTGTAACTCGACTTTTCCAGGTGAGCGCCGCGGATGATTTGTATAACGCGATGATTGTCAAAGTTTTCGGAGATCAAGGAACCCCATTTTCCGGGACGGTGACAATTCGATTGTTAGTTGGAGCGACGTTAACTCGATCATGACATCGAATGGCTCCTCGAGCAATTGTGTTGATTGCCGTGGGCTTAAACCATACCAGGAACTTATTAGAACTCCACCGCGCCGAGTCCTGGTAATAAATGCTTTCCAACTGATATTAATAGCAGCGGCACTGAGTTTCATTTGTTCTATAAATAAGAATTAAGTGAGTTTGTATTACTCGCTTAGTTTTAAATATGATAGAAGGTGTGAACTTTCGGAATGTTAGATTCACAATTCTCTCGAGGCCTTAAAACTCTTTCGTTTCCACTGGTTAAGAGTTGATGTAATCATCGGAAGAATGACGCCGCGATGATGCTACACGGGTCATTTACACTGGCGTCTGTCAAGTCCAAGAGCCAAACTATGGGGAAGCAGAAGCGAGAAAAGAACGTGAAAGAAATACATCTTCTCATTCCGCTTTCTAGTCGCGTGTATCTTCCAGAGCGGTACCCGAGGGATTTAATTCCACTTTCAATTTACCTGTACCTGCTCGTGCAAACGCTGCTGCTATCCTCGAATCATTTTCCTCTTTCACTTACCGCCGTTGGCCCATTATTGTCATTTTCACATTACGAGTTTATCAATTTTACATCCTGATGATTCTGATCGCACTTTTACTCCTACGCGGTTCTCATTTCCGGCTCGCGGTGGAATTCGCGCTGAACTTGGGAAGAATCCCATTCGAAGTAGAAGTCGAATGAATGGAGTTGGCGTGCAGTCAGTGGTCTGCTCGTTTTACGAAAGTTTCAGGAAGCTTTCTGCAGAAGTATCTCCTAATTCGGCTAATTCCATGACTATAAGGTCCCCGGCGAGAGCGGCGAGGGGCAGGGGAAGTACAGAGGGTTTTGAAAGAGATTCGGCCGGCGGAGCAATCTTAATGGTAGAAAGGGCGACGAGAAGGTTCGTGGGTCCAAGGAAGCGGCTGCGTTTTAACCCCTTTTCACGCAAGATCGTCTTCTTTCCCCCCTCTCGACGTGCCATTCAGAATCAGCCAACTCGGCTGGCGAGGGTGCGTCCCTTTTTCCACGCCGAGCTAAAGTGCCGTCTCCGCGCTGCTAATTAGTTTCTACGGCTCTTCCTCTCGTTCTCTTGGTGCTCGAGATCCGGTGACGTCGTCGCCGACGCCGCGGCGAACGGCTACCATTTTCCCGTCTCGCGCTCTTCTTCCTTCCCGCCTCTTAGAGCCTCGAGCACCTCTCCCGGGGAAAGCCGCCCCGCTGATTCTGGCCAGTTAGCGCGGCTCGTTTAAACCTCCGCTTTCGGCGGGACTCGGCCGGCTTATTATTCCCAGCGTCGCCGGCGTTCCACCTGCTTCTCGAAGGAAAATAGTGTCGCTACTCCGACACCTTTTGCATTAACCAACGCCCTACCCACCCGAGGGAACTCCAGTAATAAAGGTTTCCACGTGTACCCTTAAATGAATAACCACCAAACATTTCGATTGATTTTCGCATCCGCTCACTCCGGACTTGGCATCTCCCCGGGGAACTTACTCGTCAAACAACTCCCCGGAGTGAGTAACAGTCGGTGGCGGGTAAACTCCCGGTTGAGTACGGTGAAATAATTATTTACCTAGGCGTGGGTGGTAAATTTCGCCGGCGTATCTCCTAACAGGCTCTACGGTAAACACATATGGGCTATCCGGTGTGTCACTCGCATTGCCGAGCATGGTGCTGAGTGCAGTTGCGAGGAGATTGTGTAGTCGCGAGTATGCGCCCTATCTCTCTCGCTCTCCCCATGTCTCTCACTGTCTCTCCATCACTCCCTCATCTCGCGGTAAGCGGAGGATCCCCGGCTGTCTCAGCAGTGCGCGCACCAGTCCTTCGCAGTCTCCGAGCTTTTCGCCAAGTTGGATGCCCGGCGAATTTAAGGGGATATCCTACTTAAGTCGACAGACGTCTGCCGCGTACACGCTGCCATCCGATTTGCGATAAATCGGAGAGTGGCGGACCACCAGAGAGAGAGAGAGAGAGAGAGAGGGATGAAGTTGGAGAGAGGGCATTGGTCTCTCGCCTGGAGGGCCAAGTGCGGCCTGAAATTCCGCGTGCACGCGTGCCCGTGTACCCGGGAAAACAAGCTCGCTATAAATCGGATCTGTCGCGATCCTAACGGTTACAAGGCTCGTCGCCATTTCACGGGATCGCGCACCGGTGATATTCCCCGATTAAGCTCGCCCGCCAATGTTTGCCGGCCTAGCAATCCTCTCTAAACAAGTCGGCATCGAGCCCTTGTCAATTTTTCTCTTCGCCCACTTTGTGTGCGTCCTCTCCATTAGACCCTACAGGGTCGAGCCAACTAGTCAGGTCAGATGTGGGGTACGTCAGTGTTTGTCTTGCGTGAGCTGGCAGAAAGTAGTACACAAACGAGTCCGCGACAGCTCGTAGTATTCGACGATGTGGCGGTGCATTGCTTTTTGCGGGCAATAAAGCTCGGCCGGTGTAAAAGCATTCGCCGAAAGCGTCAATGAGAGATAAATGTCGTGAGCGACAGGTTGCGGCGGGGAAATATTGCTGGTGTATTAACCCTCCCAGTTGCCTCGATGCCCCTTTCTCTCTTCCTCCTCGTGATATGCACTGGTGTGTAGAGGCTTCCGAGCGCGTGTTTCGTATATCAGTTTTCATCGACACGTACGCACCGTGCGGGCGCAGAGCGATCGAATTGAACGCTCGGGCAATATGCTGAACCGGCGCGGGCCGCGCTTGTGCGGTTTTGCGGTAGTAAACAATAGAAAGTATAAAATTTGTCAAGCACCGGTGCATTGGGTGGGAAAGCCGCGGTGATTATTACGCGCCGGCGGCAGCTGCGCTCGACTTTTATTGCGATCCGGATATCACCGGCGTTCGGGGGAATAGGAGCGTTAAGTTGCCGCGATTAGGTTGATGCTGATAGTATTATTGCAGCTCTTCGAATCTATGAGATTGCGGGAATCGCGGCCTGCGAGTGACGGGGATTTTATGCGAGCTTTTGCCGATTAATCACTGCCACGTGACTTGCAAGCATCACCGATGCGCAATTCCTCGAGTATGAACAAATCAACCAGGGTTTATTGTTGATGTTCATTTACAAATCATTTCGCGGCAAGTCAATTGATTTGTACGGACCGTCACTAATCTGGCTTTAGTTACATGATCGGTTTGACAATAGCAGAGGGGAGTGTCCGAGGCGAACGATAAAAGTGACGCCTATGATAGGCGTAGTGACTGTAGATAAACTGTGCTTCCTCGAGTGGTTTGGTGCCTAGACGCCCTAGACTCTAGATCGTTAGTCGGACAGATGGAGGCGTCGGCGCTTCAACCTGAAGTAGACGGCCGCGATGCCTCTCGCCGGGTCAATTGTTTCGCCGTTGTAAACAGGTCAGAAATAAATCCCGACTTAACGCCGGGCTTAAAAGCTCTTAAAGCGGTACTCGGCCCCTAGGCTCAATTTATCCCTCGGCCTTGGCGAAGAAAAAGGGAGATAGATGAAGAGTAGCTCTCTTGTGTAGAAGAGCACAGCTTTCGGAGAGATCAGCACTTCCCGTCGATAGTAGCTGCATCCTCCATTCTCTCGACTCTTTATCTCTTCTTCGTTCGGTCCTGTTGTCTTCCGATCCTTTTCTTCCTCCTATCCCTTCGCGTCCTGCGTTGCCCCCGGCGGCTCTCGGACTTGCTCCAATTTAGCTCGAGCGGCACGAATTATTCCGGGAAACCAGGTTGCTGTGTACAGGCGCAGTGTGTGTGTGTGCTTCCTCGCGCGGAACAAGCAGCCGCTCGCTTCCGCTGCAAACGTGATTAATACCGGGTGGGAACTGGCATTATTCGCACGGCCGCCACGCACTCTTCCGCGTGATTAATCAAACCTCCTCGATGACGTGGGCCCACCGCTTATGCCCGCTATTTTCACTCGAACGTAACTGCTTCGAGCCCCGGTTCCGAGCTTAGGTTCATTTTGGTCCGACGCCATTTGATTGTGTAATCACGCGCCCGGATTAGTGGGCAACGGTATGCTCAGGTATTAGTCGAGTGTTTTACGAGTTTGCTGGAATTTCCATAGGACTCGTTCGCCGTAGTCGACAAGAATACAGATGGTTGGCCCGCCACCGATATACATATGTACATTGCGCCGGAGTCATTTACCATATGAGAGCACCCAATGAATAACTAATCCGCTTGTTGCATTATTCCCTGCGAGCGATGAAATTAATCGAACGGGCGCTGGTTGGTAAGCCCCGGGCGGCATTCGCGGCCAGGTCAAAGTGGAGTGATGCTAATTAAAATGTTTGTCGTTGCCTTTGACGCTGCCACTTCTCTGCCCTTCTCTTCACTCTCCCCCTTTTGTTTACGAGACTAGGGCGGTACGGGTTTGCGTCTCGATGAGCAAGGAGGCTCTGCAACAGTCGACTTGGAGTATAAGGCATAGTAGGTTCGCATAGACAAAGGTTTGGCATTACCTTGCCAGTGTTACTTTATCGAAATTAGCAACGCGAGAGTTCCCTATCTGCCTTTCCCACGTACTCTCTCTATTTATCCCTTTGTCAAGTTGATGCGAGTGAAGGTTGGAAAGGGCGCTCGCAATCGTTCTTTCTCGACGAGCGGTCGTTGCGTCTGACGTTAATCCTCCTGTTCGTAAGCAATGCATTGCTTGGCTCGCTGCTAATTAACCACTCGTGCGAATGCGAGAGCAACCGCCGCCCTGCGAACCCGGCCCTTTCCCCTTACTGCATCTTTAACCGGCGTAGATTTTGTCAGGCAACGGAAGCCGGCGGCGGAAATTCTTGACTCGCTTCTGCTCGCGACAGTTTCCCGCCCGGAAATCGGTGGCTTGAGCTAACTTTCATTAGGAATAGGTTTTGTTGTGCGTTGTTAGTGCTTCTGTGCACTTTGAGTCGTCTGCGGTGACGTTGCGACAAGCTTGTGTGCATCGTAGGGAAATTAAGTATGGTAGTTTGCTGTGTTTTAGAATTTCTTTTGATTGCAAAACCCGGATTCACTTTTATAAAATCCGGCTAGTGATAGAGCACGAACGCAAGCCTATTTGCAATGCGTAACGTGATAAGTAGACCCACCAGCGTGCGCAATTCCCCATAAATTTACCTCTACCTAGGAAAATGTGTTAAAAGCAGCGCGTCGTGCGCCACAGGCTTGTTTGGCTCTGTTGTTGCACCGGAAATATGTGGACTATCAGTTTGCGGGGAGCTCGTCAGCCCGAGCCGCGTATTTACCTTTAACACTCACATCATCGGCCTAGTTTACATACCATTTCGGTTATGTGTATGCGTCTCTGTACATTCGGAGGCTCGAGATCTACTTCCTCGACTATTAATCACCGAAATTGTCAACAGGAACTCGGAATCAGAAGCATTTATATCTGTCAGGAAAGCACTCTTTCGTGATTCCACTAGGGACGAGTGGAGTTTGACCGGACAAAGGGAGTTGGCAATATGGAATTGCCTCGAAAATTGCGATTTCCGGCAGTAAATGCTTAGTACTATCCGTTCCACGTTAATGCCGTGTCTGCCCGCATTCATAACGGCCAGACAAATCGCCACAGCGTAGCGTTAAAAATCGCTGTAGCATGAAATGACGTGGCTTTCTTGGCGCCGTGAACCTTTTCCTCGCGCGAAAGGGCACCGAGATTCTCGTAAACTTGAAACGTACTTGGGGCGATTTAATAGAAACATCGTCTCGTAAGTTGGAGGCGCTTGGAAATAGAGCTTTCGAAAGATCTCGACTGCACGCTCGATTGGTTCTTTGTGGTCCCACTTGCCGTCATCCGCGTCTATAAACTATTGGCGGCCCTTTTCCTCACTATGAATTCCGGCCGCGCGCGCACATTCCCCGACTAATTTATTGGCGTGTGAACGCGGCCTCCGGCCGTCATGATCGTGATATCATCTCATTATTCAATCGGCTGCCACCCGGCGCTAGTGAAATTACGGAGTCACAACATTTTGCCGGGGGCATCAGCGCTATTTGGTTATTCGTGCGGCTTAATGAAACTTTGCGAGCTGAAGTCTTGCAAATATTGGTTGGTGAAGTATTGGAAAATGCAGTCGGATGGAAGCATTTCTGATATAACCGAGGATTTGTTTGAAGTATCGACGGCTCTCGATCGAGGGAAAATGTGTATGTGTAATTGCATATTATATTACATTCTTCCATTTGGATTCCAGATGTATTCCATTTCCGTTCTTGATAGTATTATTCTGAAAATTAATAATTTTCTACAATTCCACTGGGAAAACTGGGACCAATATGCGGAGTCAGACGAAGTTTGAATCATTGGGCATTAGTATTCCATTTCCGTTCTTGATAGTATTATTCTGAAAATTAATATAATTTTCTACAATTTCACTGGGAAAACTAGGACCAATATGCGGAGTCGGACGAAGTTTGAATCATTGGGCATTAGTATCAAAGTGTGTGTCTTCGAGTCGCGGATCAGTGGCTCTGGAGGAGGGCAGTCGAGGGTTTATTGGTTTCGAGGAGGAACTCGCTTGTTCCTGGTGGCAAGTGGCGGTTCATCTTCTTCAAAGAGTCAATTCGACCGAGGATTGAAGATGAGTGGAATCGGAAAGCCGGCCGTCCGGTTCAATACAGATCGTCACACTGTCTCAGCCACTGTGTCGAGAGTCTTTGAGACTCCAACTGCATCTGTAGCTCGCACCTCGCGCCCTCTGAGTAGAGCGGTCGCCCGCGGCACTCGCTGCCGAGAGAAGCGCTCTCTCAAAGGGGGCGGGGGAAAGTGGCCGTCAGAACGAAGTAAGTTGCACTCTACGCGCTTTTTTCACCTGGTAATTGCCCGCCGGCTCCGAGGACCGTCTCCGTACGACAATTTGTCCGCAAGCAGAGAGAGAGAGAGAGTGGTCTGCGAACTCGCCGAGTTTCTTCGAGGGGTTACATTGTCGGCCGCGCGTTTGCTTTAATGACGAGTCGCCGAAAGCAAGGCTCCCGGCGAATTCATCTCTCAAGCAGCGCCGGCGGGCTGCCTTTCTTCCCGCAAATTACAGGAACGTGGGAACATCGTGCCGGCGCATTTGCAAACCCACTCGAGAGCCGGCCGGCTCGATAAATGTAGCAAAAAGCGAGTAAACAGAATTCCGTCCGCTTGTTACTTTCCGCCGGGACAAATAGTCGGCGCGTCGAGGGCAAGTCGCGCGGAATTAGAAGGAGCGCGTTGTTTCCTCCTGAATTGTTTCAGTCCTTGCATTGCGGGCTGCTGCTTTCGGTAGGAAAGCGCGTGGGGCTTAAAAGAGTTCCGCGATACCGCGTCGTATCTGCGCTTTATATTGGAATTCTCTCCTCTATTTCGCTCGCTCGGCGTAGACCAGTTTCGGTCAATGGAAAGTGGGAAAGCCCGGGTAGAGCAGGGAATTATAAGGTCAGCGGCATTCGGAACTTTGGCCTCGGGGGTTTTATATTGGTCCGTGAAATTCCAAGTTAATTATCGCCGCTCCCTCGTAACTTTCAACGATCGCGTTCCTCCCTCTCTGGCCGCGCCGATACTCCCCTCTCGTTCTTCCTCTTATCCTTTTGCCGGCCGCAACTCTCCGATAAACGCGCGCGCCGGATTATTTATTCGGCGATAGGTGTTACCGTTTCGCGCCAATGTCGCCGGATTAATTCCGCTTCGAGCGATAATGGCTTCTGGGGCTAACCATTGTGCAGCCGGCTGATTCCGCTCGTTTTTGTTCCCCGGCTATCCATTGGTCTCGGGATTTTATTGACTTCGCTTGTTACCCGATCAAGTAGGACCGCCCAAGCTCCTCGTGCGCCGGAAGCATTGTATTAATTCTGCACATCAGTTTCCTTTGCAGGAAAACTTCGATCTGATACTCTCTCGAGTGGCTAATCGCGAAATTCATTCAGGCCACCCTAGAGATTGGCGAAG
Organism: Crossocerus cetratus; assembly: GCA_963675795.1. Taxonomy (NCBI): domain Eukaryota; kingdom Metazoa; phylum Arthropoda; class Insecta; order Hymenoptera; family Crabronidae; genus Crossocerus; species Crossocerus cetratus. Next base: position 19,675,245 of record OY776666.1, on the reverse strand, counting down.
AAGACTGATAGCACAATATCATAACTAGAGAAATAACTCGCTAATACTTATTCTACTGATATATGTATTCTCCTCAAAGCGGACAGAAATTTGTGCGGGAGTCCCAGGCGCCGCGGGAATTTCCACCATATATTATCCCCGATAAATTGGCCCGATGATTCACGGGATGAATTTCAGCCGTGCGATTTGGGGTTTTCGGGCGGGATTATACTTGCAACTGGATTTTTCCCTGGTCTCGGCGGGCGCGCCTGGAAGAAAAAAGAAAATAAACTGCGGCACACGTCGCCGGTTGGCTGTTCTAATTATTATTCGCGCCCGCTCGACGGCCAAGCGGCGATATTCTAATTTGGGTGGTCGGCCAAGCTGACGTTCTCGTACTCGCGGCGGGGGAAAAAAAAGGCGAGCGCGGGATATGCGGCAGCGAGGGGGAAGGGCGGCTCTGCAAATAATTCGTCGCACGTGCGATCAGGAAAATTCGGTGTTCTTCGGGGGGTGAAACTGGATTATGCGACAATTTAAAGTCGCCCTGGAGAAAGGAAGCCGGCCACCCTTGCGGCTTTGCGGATAAAGTAACGGGAAAAGTTGGAGATCTTCGAGGCTACATACCCGGTTGGCGCACGTATCGCGATGCATACGAAGTGTCTCTATCGTCATACCAACTGTTTCGACTTCCTCCGCCGTCGGGGACAGGAATCGGCGAGTTTTCTTCTTTTCTTCCACGTTCGAATTCCAGACAGCCGGCGTCGCTGCCTCGGCGAACTGATTCCGCACACGTCCACCAGGAAGCCGAGATACAAATCTGCCGGCGGCCGGGGAGAGCGACGGTGTAAGAACTGTAAGAAGTGCAGTGACACACTGCCGCTCACTCGAGTGTCGTACTTGCGCCCTGTTGATCAGCGCTAAACCTTTTATCCTGAGTATCTCTCCATCTTCCCCGCACGCTTTCTTTCAGGGTCGAAAATAATTTCGAACACACCCTCGACATGCCGTTCGCAAGTTCGCAACCGGTCGGATTTGCGAGCGGTAACTTGTCGCGTTGCGTTGCGCTTTGTATCGGCGGCCTGGCAGCCGAATGGCGATGGCGTGGAATGAACCAGGGTGCGCCGGGCATATTCGATCGTATCAGAATTTTCGCAGTGTACGTGTGCCTGTTCTCTCGTGTCCACAAAACAGATGGGCCAGAGGGCGGGGGTGGCGCTGGGTGGCGCGGGCTCTCGCGTAAGGGAAATATGCCAAGCCTTTGTGAAGCAGGCGAGAATGAAAATAGCATTTAATGGATGGCCGGTTGTGTCGAACTATTTGCATAAAGTGCAACACAGAGGATGCTCGACATCGTCACGACCAACCTCCCCGAAAATTCCCCCGCGCGCGCTATCTCGACTATGTTAGTTTAAACCTGTAAACAATTCCCGTATATTAAACGCCCTCTCCCCCGCACCTCCCACCGCTCAAAGAACGAAAATCACTTAGTAAGACATCCGACAAAAGCTTCGAATCTCCGAGCATAACTTGCCACACAATGACATTCCGCTCGTTATCCAGAGAGTTACACGTGTTAAACTGTGCCGAGGTAAAATGTAAAATTGCTAGGTAACATCGTTGTAATTCGGGCGGAATGTGGTGATTAACGAGGCCGCGCGTGTCGGCCTCCTTAATTCCATCCAATTCGGCCCAATACACGAGGACGCGCGGGGCCTGACTCGGTCGCGGGCGGCCGGCACGCGGCGCAATAAATGAAACCGCAGCATCGTAAATTTATGTCGCTCCGCCGCGCTAGTGGACCGGAACACCTGTGATTTCATCGGCAAATCGTCGGCTGAGCTGTGCCGCCGCCGGCTGCGGATATATAGTTTCGGGAGCTTAAAGCGCGCGCCGGCATCAGCAGCGCGTGCCTCCCGCAATCTCAGCTTATCGTCATTCTTCCCATTTCCGCGACCGCCCGCTTTAAGCCGCTTTCGATTTCGCCAATGGGATATACAGCCGCGTGCACCCCACAGATACATCGTCGTCTCGCTAGTACGCAACCATTTTTCATTCCTCATTTTGCTCGACAGACAGTTCGCTTTAACGAGAATCGTCAGTGGCAACGCACATTCTGGCAAAAGCCAGAGTAAGCGCGACTTACACACGCTCGCCTGGTCACACCGACACACTACATATGCAGTACCAAGCGTGCGCGATTTTTTCAAGTTAATTGAATATGTTGTCAAATTTGATAAATCTAGCTACACTGATCGAAAGAGCATGTCATAATACTCCAGTGCATATAATAGTTTCTGTTTAAAATATGCCAAAGGTTCATAAAACCTGATTCAAATACTGTCGCCAGTAACCACGTCACTGTAACGTAACCAAGCTGACAGGCCGGTAGAATTTAAATCAGGTTGTACGAACCTTGGGCATATTTTAAACGGAAACTATTATATGCACTGGAGTATTATGACATGCTCTTTCGATCAGTCTAGCTAGATTTATCAAATTTTACAACATATTTAATTAAATTGAAAAATTCACACACGCTTGGTGTCGCATATGTAGTATATCGGTGTGACCAGGCGTGCGTGTGTAAGTGGCGCTGTGCGTTCCCCCTTAAAAGTCGCTATGATTTTTGGCAGGTTCACCAGTGGCCCGTTACTTGGTTTAAGTTCCCAGCTCCCTGCACATTCTACACTCCTGGTGAAACTGCATTATCCCTGATGAAAGTGCGATGAGGTGGTTAAGCAGACTGTACCGCCAGGGTGGGGGTCGGTCGAAGGTTAACCAAGGGGAACTCGCCGGGAGAATCAAGACGTGGAGGGTTAACGAAGTAGAAGCTGGATGGCGAGGATGCTAGCTAGTGTTGAGATTGAAAGAGCAGGTAGCGCCCGGATATACAAAGCTTCCTGCGGAGAAAGCGAGACAGAGATCAAATTTGGATAATGGAAAGTACAGATTGCATTAACACCGGCGGTATTGGCGAGTGGGAAAAGAGCGAGCTGTGCTCAATGAGCCGCACTTCCTAAATCTTGGATCTCATCTAAATCGAGTGAATGGAATTCTTTAAACAAAATTCTAAACAAATAACTAGGAGTCAGTCCCTCGGTTATTCCTTGATGACAATGTCGAGAGTTGAGGCACGAAAGACGAGAAGTGGAAGTGACGAAGGAGGCAGTAGAGGAGCAGTGCTCGTTAGTCATACGCGCAGCCGACTGCAAGGGAGATACACAAAGCTCGGGTCTGAGCCCTAGCGCTCCTCATTTGGACTCCGAGTGAGAAGGCACAAAGAGGCATTACGTTTGAAGAGGTGCTTGATAATCTGTCGAGATTATGCATTGAGGCGAGCCCCGGCGCCCACTGTGCCAGCAAGGCTTCGCTAATAATGCAGAGAAATCGTGGGGTTCGGCGCCGTGGCGCCAGGGCCAACATTCACCAGGAGCCGATGCGTCTTTGACGATACATGGATACGTGCAACTAGCTCGGAGTGGCTGGCCGTGTCGATGCAGATCTCGCGGAGATACCTCGACACTCCGACAAAGACTGCCGCAACAACCAGCCATTAAAGGTCATTTGCTATTCCCTTCCGTTCGGATATTTATCGTGCGAGCATTGGAAAAACGGAACACGTTCCTCCTTATCGGGTCGTTGTACCGTCTATAGGGCGAGCCACCCTCTCTCTCTCTCGCGCGCTTGACGATCGTATATTTCTGCTGGAACTGTTCTCCGGCAATTGAGGCTTCCACAATCCACGGTGGAAAGGGCTGCCCGCTATCATTCGTGATGCATTGATCGTTACATCGAGGGCATGTTTAGGAGAATGCTTCATCATACTAAATGACAGACCAGAAGCAGACTAGGCAGATAGATTTTCTAGAAATGGGCACCTATAATCCTGAAGTGTGCGGCATCGGAAAAAGACACGATCTTCAGATAGAGACATTGGGAAATTAAATACAATTTGTGTAGGGTGTAAAGTGACGAAAAAATCCAATTAGTTTAATGGAAAATCCGGCAGGTCTGGCGATGATTTCGGTACGTCTGAGATATCCAAAGGTGTGAAAGCTTTGCATGGCATGCCTGAAGGGTAGGGGTCACGTATCCGGGGTTATAAAAGTTGGCTGGGGCTCTTGGGGGTCTCATTCAAGCTTCCACAGTGGCAGTGCGCTCGTTAATATCGTCAAGACGGAGGGGCGGCCCTGAGTTATCCGCTTCTTACTCCCGGCGACTCTTTCAATCTGCTTTCCCCAAGTCCCAGGGTCCAGTAGATTCCCGGGCGCTGTCAGTCAATGAGTCCTCGTCGACCTCGATAGATAGCCATCCGTTCGTTCCGATAAGAACCGGCGCTGCGGGCAGACCTAAGACAAAGTGGCAGCAAGCGGAATCCTCCCTCTTTTTTGCAAGTCAGCCCTCCGCCCACTGTGTACATTGCGGGAGCAATCACTTTTTTCCCGAGGAATCTTTGATTAAAGTCGGCCTCAATGGTATCAGCGGAGTAAGCCGTGGTGATTAAGACTTCCATCTCTCTCCCGCTCGCTTCTCGACGAACTTCCACTTTTTCGCGGTCAAGGTTCCTCCCAGTCGGAGCGAGAGTAGAGTGTGCCAGGATGGTTTCTGTCAGACGCGCGGCGTAAAAAATGAGCGGCCCGGCCGAATGAGGTGTATCCGGGGTGTGGGGGACTGGCAGACGTCGGGAAGACACAGGTCTTCTTAATAAAGTGGTAAACGAGTGAGCGGTTGCGTGTCGCGGCAATACACGCCGACAGAGTGACGGATGTCTGGCAACTTTTTTCCACTCACCCTGGCGCAACCTGTCCCCACGTCCCTCGGGGGGGATTACCGGCCGCCGGAACAATGCCTGCCTTTCCATCCTCCCCCCACTAGTCCCACACTTGTCGGCTATTACTGTTTATTGCATTATGCAATTTTATTAACCCCTTTCACCGAGTGTTTCAATGCCCTCGCTACTGTTTGACAGTGTTGTAATTGCTTCGTGTATTATTTCCTTGGATATTAATTTGTCAAGGAGGGATTATAGTCTGTCCGGAGTAGGTTAAAAAGGTTTGGTATGGTTTAGAGAAACGCACAGGTCTGATGATCATTATTGACAATTCGTGGTGTTGCATTTTTCATGGGAAACAAATGCGTCACACTCGGGACGAATTAGACTAACCCCGAGTGGCCGAGTTTTCCATTTTTGTTTTCTCCCTTATTCCAAGCGGCCGCCATGAATATTCATACGGGGTATCCGCCCACGGCAGAGGGTGCACGGCTACGGAATAACATCGAGCGAAATAATTCCGTTCGGACACTTGCGCGTATCTAACCGGATCTCGAGCGATATCCAATCGAATCGTATTAGTTCGAGATATATTAACTCATGGAAAACGAACGCGAAGAACTTTGACTTTTTGCGCGCTGGACAAATCCAGTGAGACGATCGACCCAGCCCCAAAGGCGCGCTCTTTCATTTGACGAGTGGGACCCGACTTTTACAATTTCTAGATTTAATCCTTTCTTCAGTAATCAGACGGCAGACGGGTCAAGCTCTGTCGAGAGGTTTACAATTTGCTCTGAATACCTGGAGCCCGCTAAGGTCGCCGACTGGTCCACGCCGCGTTCCTTTAAAGCAATTTCTTGGCGGCAAGGTGGGTTCCACGATTTTTCACCGGCCCTTGCAATTCCGCTCTCAGGGTGGGAAACCTGGTGCGTTGGCTGTTGCCGGATTACTTAATCATCCGCGACGCTGGTTACGTCGTCGTTTAAAAAGAAACCCTCTTCCGCCCGCGCCGCTTCTCTCTCGCCCACTCTGCTACAGCGGCTTTTTTCCCCGGCGGTGCAGTTTTGCTCCGTTTATTGCAAGGCGCCGGGTGAGCCCCGCTTTCAGCGCGAGAAGACGACAGGCGTTAGCCTGAAAAATCGACGGCTCCCTTTTTCGTGCGGCGCAATTTGATTCGACTGCTTATTCTTAATTGGCCATGCCTTGCGTCACTAAATTCGGCACGAACAATCGCTGCTGGGAGCTTTTGTGAAATCCTTGCTAGGAAAGTTTGGTATTTAATAAGTGCGATTGATTTTGCTTTCCACGGATAGTCGAACAGCTTTGAGCCTTTTTAGCATAGGACGAAACCTGATTAATTAACTTTTGAGTTATCGGGAAAACATTCTTCGATATCGATATTGCCGTAGGCGTGACTTTTATTTGTATTTGTTGTATTCTCCTCTCCGCATAGCTTCATTGTTTTTTGTCAAACAGTTTTACGAGCCTCTCTTTTCCACCGGTTGTATTGTCCATCTCATATTTGCGTACTAAATTGTCCGAATGGCAGACAAAACACGTTTGCAATACGAACTACTGCAGAAATGACCGTCTACCGGAGTATTCTGCCGTATTTACCGAGAATTTTAATAAAGAATCGTGAATAAAAACCAGTCATAATATTGCACTCGCAGCCAAGTTTAGCGGGGCTTGGGCTGTTTGTTGATTGATGTTAACTGTACCGGCGCGCCTGAAAAACTCCTACTATTTGTCCAGACCAGAATGTGCAGCGGGATTTTATAGTGAGCAGGAATTAAAGAAAAGCAAGAAACATGTGCGCGACCTGCTTAAAAAATAATTTAAAAATCGCATGTACTGTCGTTTGTTATTGCAATCAGAATGTTTTTGACGGGAATCGCGTTTTGCTAAAGTACTGGAATCACTTATATCTTTGAGAGATTACTTTCCGATTTATACTTTCTCGGCATCTTATTCGAGTGACGGCCGCCCACCTACATTTTAAGATCCCTGTTTATGGTTTCCACGATACCTTGAAGTCTTATAGTTTAAAGGAAAGCATTCGCTTTTGTTTCCGTCCGTTGAAAAATGCGACACTACCACTTCTCGCGGGGAGGACGCAAGAGCAGATTGAAAAGTTTCCGGCTACAGCGCAGATGGAGAGTGTTGCAGATTCTCGGGCAGTGCGAGTGTGTCCGTGTTGGGTTGTGTGCGCGCGTTACTGAATGCTGATACATCTCGACTTTTATCTTTGGCCCACTTCGCCGCCGCTGAATGAATTTGTGTCCCCCGATGGAAAAACTGCTTGTATGTTTTCGCGTCCATTTCGTCTGTTTGTGGAAACACTGGAAACTCGACCGCTACAATGCGAAGGACGGAGTGCGGAAGAGGCCGCGAAACAGGAATACAGAGAGGGAAAGAGAGGGTGCGAGACGCAAAAAGTTCCCGGCGATTTTTCATGCCGCTTTTTCCATCCAATCTTTTAACTCCTCGAAAAGTCCCAGTAATAATATTTACGGCGCACACAAACGAGCGTGAATTAATTTCGAATTCCAATGTTTCAGAGCTTCGGGATTATATGTTTGTGTTTTTCAGGGCGAAAGAAAGTTTTAATTCATTAGACCATGTTTTTATAAAAACGTGGACGTTCGCTCGGTCCTTTTCTAGGATTCCAGTTTGCTCTTTGGTATATCGTGTGACAAGCATTGTCGCGTATTTTGATCCCTCGACTTGCAGGTTTCAACCCATATCTGTTATGAGGAACTCGATTTTCTTTACAATTTGTAAATCTGATCTGCTCGCAGAACAGTGGCCGCCAGCCACAAAGAAGTGAGACAGATCCTTTGCATATCCCTTAAACAACACACTTGTTACGCCTATCTTCACGTGTTACGAATAAATTTTTCCTTCCCCATAGCATCGCCCTGCTATTTATCTGCTATCTTCCTCTTCTAACAGCCCGGCATTCGCCGGAGCGAAATTGTGGCGTGGATTTGGAATACCTCCTATAGTGATGGCGAGATAAGTATCATTTGTGGGGGAAGCTGCAAATTGAGTTAGGGATAGGAACAGCAAACTTTGCTGGATAAGCACTGAACCTGACGTTTCACTGGTTAGCCACGCGATATGAATCCACTTTCACTAGCTTGTATATCAAAACACAATGAATTGCCACTCACAGAACTACGAACCCTTCAAATTCCATCGAGTTTTAGTGTAATTATTAATTATATTAATTGGATCTCATCTCGAGTACATTTCGATGTCAATCTCCTTCTATTCTTGTGCCTCGATATTTCGAGGTCTCCGTAAAATTCGCGCTTTTACTCGGCGAGGTCAACGGGACAATAAAATAACGCTCGCACTGATCAAGTGAGAACTGGACACATTGGCGACACTGGCGTGAGTCGCTGGTCCTTTCAGCATCACGTCTCGTGGGTCTAACTCTCGGCGGTGGTGGCCGTCATAATCGTGCGGCATTCGTCCTCATTCCGAAGTTTCGTCCAGTAAATCGTGGCGGTCCTGTTAAAAGTTGGTCCAGCACTGGTGCGGCGTGGCTAAAGGCCGCCGGCGTGTCGACGCATTATTCGCCCCATGTTTCATCTGCCCGCGTACTCTCTGGCTACTCTCTGCTCCTCTCTCTCTTTCGGCCGCTGGTGCACCGGCAACCCACTTTAATTTGCTGGACCGCACTTACTAACATTCATAATATCGCGTGAATCTCCATTGGCCGATGAGACACGCAACCGTAACTTAAAACCACTTCGCAAAGCGAATGTATTTTTTTGCGGTGGCTCCTGCTCTTTTCGTCCGAATATGCAATTTATGAAATTTAATTCCCGTCATCTCTACTCTAATTATAGTTATTGTTTTAACCGTGAAATCTTCCCTGACGATCTCCACAAGACTCCACATTAAAGGACGACAACTTGTCGTGCGCGTGGCGACAAGTGGACATCCAGAATAAATCGTACCCGGTTCTACTTGCTAATGGGATTCTACCAGCATAAAAGTTCCCCGATCACTTAGTGCATTTCTCCGCCTGACTCGTCCTAGCTCCGAGTCCAAGTCTGTGCGCGTGCTGTCACCGTTTACCATCCTCGGGGAAGTGCCCCGACAAATTCCAGTACGAGGGAGGACGCTGCGTCGCTGGGGTTATTAAATTTCATTCTGGCGCACGAAGACGTAAGCCGAACTCGGGCGGTGCAGTGCAGAGCGAGACAAGAGTCGAAAGAGCCTGCGTAAACTTGATAAGGGCTGTGGTAGCAGTGCTCTTCTTGAAAGGAGTTCGTAAAAGATCGTTCGGTGTACAGACTTTTGTCTTACGCTGCGGCGCCAAATGAAGGGACGTGACGTATCATCCTGTGATGAATTTTTTAATGACCGGAGGAGTGTGGAGAATCGCGACCAAAGCTAGATTGTGTAAAAATCAGGCGGATTTCTCTCAACGATTCACAGGAGTTTGAAGGTATTATAAGGAAAATGCGATTCTTCATATCTTTGAGAACTTTCATAAATTGCTGTCATCATAGATATAGTGACGGGGTGAAACTCTTTTAAAACTTTCTGGCCTTTTCCTTCCCCGTAAGTCCCTATTTTCCAAATCATTATCTACCATTGCTTGGCTCTACTCGGGAAAGTCGACTCGTACGATGAAACTCATGCCATTCTCAAGAGAACTTGTCTCACGATAATTCCAGCTGTTGTCATTAGCGAGGAAATTTTCAAACTACATTTCACGGGTATTTGTACTCGATGAATATTTAGTTGTAGTTTTATCACAATCATTTTGTTTGCCATGCTTGTAATAATATCCTCTGAGAATTAATGTCATCACGTAGTGCATCAAAGCACAGTGGAAAAGTGTAAGAACAAAGTAGAATGTCGCACGGTTTTCCAGCAGGCTCGGATGAAATCACGATGACCGAGTCATCAAGCAGAGTGCGTGCATAATATCAGCGTGCTAGATCGGAGAGCGAACACGGTCATAATCGCGCTTAGAAGTACTCCATAAAACAACGTCGTGCGCCGCGATGATTTACGACAGATTTCGATATCGATAATTACCGGTAAGTAATGGCCCCTGGCACATATGCTGATCAATCAGGACTTGAGGCGAGGGCGAGCTGGCGCAGGTATCCGTGTGATCCTAATTACACGCTCACTATCGCATTTGATTTCTTCGTTTAATTTCCTGCGCCTTTGTATGCAAGCTCACCGAACGTCGGCGAAAAAAAAACAAGCTACTGCAAGCGTGGAATAGTAACGAGACTGCAATTTCCCCCTTAGATTAGGAGGTGCGTGCTCTTTAAGTGCGAATTGTAGACAACTTTGAGGTTGAAGGTTGAAAGTTGAAGAAGTACTCGGCGCAAGTGGTCAGACAACCTGGCATATTCTACTTGAGTGACTCTATGTGTATGTGTATGTGTGACTCGATATAAAATTCGGTTTCGGTGACACCAATTAGACGATAATTACCGAGGGGGCTCATAGTTAATTCTTGAACAAATGTGATAAGTATTAGTCCGCATGATCTGCATTGGTCATACATTTACGGCGCACGGCCCAGCCGACTCGAGTTTCCAAAGTCTCGACGAGGTGTGAAAAGGTTACGATCAAATGATAAGATCATGATAGCAGGTTTGCGCAGCTCTAAAGTGCCGAGCCCGTTGGCATCGCAGAGCGGGGAAAGCCTGGAGTTTTTCAGTGCACTGCCGCCGCTTCCGGGACACTCCACGTGGAAGGACGTGCGCGTAAGTCAGCCGGAGTGGGTGGCTCGGCCGAACAAGGCTACTCGAAGGCAAACGAGGGGAGGAGCGAGGGGCGGAAAGTCTGGAGGAATTTCCCAGAGACCTTCTTTTCGGTAGCGAGCGTGGGTGAGAGGAGTGCTCGTCGCCAACTCGCTGGAAGCGAGGGAGTTCGTTTGTCGCCAACTGCCGGCTGTCTCGACGTGATTTCCTGCGTTACGCGCTCTTAGACGAGATTCCAGAGTCGTTGCTCCGCCTCTGCCAGCGTCGAGTGTAGAAAAGCGTAGTGGTCTCCTCGCAACGCGATACCTCCCGGGTGCTCGACAGCCGTGCTTGACTCTTTCGACTTTCGAGGCAGTCAAAGCCAAGTGCCGCCTCGACCTCGGCTTACTGGCATATGAAATTTTACGCCCACTGATTCTTATTGTAAGACAGAAGAGTACTATTCCCGGGACAATTGTTTAGCCGCATAAACGTGCATCGTCCCCTCAACTCGTACACGCCGCTTCAACATATCATCCCACTTTATGCCGTCTGCATTCTCTACTCCCCGCGAGCACTTCTGGAATCCGAAGCTCCCAGTAATATCGCGCAATCGCCACACTTAAAACACCACTAGGAGAAAGTCAGATGGCTCGATGCTTGAACGTTAGGTAGCGAGAGATGTGACAATAAAGCGCGGTGCGCTCTAGAAACGAGCACTCGTAAGTTTCCGATGATCCATCCCACATGTACGTGATCGAGCCGAGGAATCGTGTCCATGCCACAGTAAAATTCGGATGTCTCCAGCCGAGCAGATGGACCGCTCATTCCGTATGTAAACTATGCCGGGCCACACTGTTCTTCCATACAAAGTTTTCCATTTCGGAAATTGAACCAGTGATATATGCCTTCTTATAACTTGGGAGGGACTTGCAGCTAAGGCGAGACTCAAAAAGCTTGCGGGACGGGTTACGAGGAATCCGAGAGTGTGTGGACAGAGGACAAGAAGAGTAGCCTGGAACCGGAGTTCGTTTCTTGCAAGGTGGATTGTGGCAAGATGCGTCGCGAGAGTGTTTCGTAGTCGGCGGACGTGGTGGCGAGAGGACAAGGCCAAATCGTTGGATGGCAGGACTCGGTGGATCTGTGCGAAGGAGGAAGGAAGGATATGCGCAACCAAGAGGGGCATCCAAGCTCTCGCATCCTGCAACTTTTCCCATCAGCGCCTAGCAAGCCCCGAGCTTGTTATGCGAAGCTTGAAGCGTGTAACGCCAGATGCCGCATATTGGCTCACACCTGACCCGCACCCCTGGCAACTCAGCCCCCATATCCTACCCTGATCTACGAGCATCTGCATCCCAGGATCTCTCCTTTCCATAGTCTTTTGAGCGAGGCTCTGCCGTATTCCTCATGTCCCTCCCAGGAACACTTTACCCTGATCCAATGGCTTATATCGGCCTTCGAGATTGCAGCCTTTTACGCAGGACGTACGAGTTCTTTCTTTAAGCCTGTTTAATCTCACGATAAGCATATATTAGGGAGGAAGCCCTTCAGTAATTCTGTTGGGAACGGCAAGTTTTATTTGCAATTTGGCTTTGCTTCCAACATTCTTTTACCCTTCGAATTTAACACGCCAGCCTGCTCTTCGGACCCGACCCAGCCAGCACCTCGCTTCACTATTCTCCGGGCTTCCGGAGGGCAGGAGTTAATTACGAGGTCTGAGCAAACGCAATTACGTAACAAGTCCTATCCACCTCATTACTCAAACTCGCCGCGAGCTCGCCAGCAAGAACTCGGCCGACTGCAAGAGTACCAACTATCTCGCTCAGGAGAATTTTTGTCGAGATCATCTTCCTGTGCGATCGCATAGTTTTAATGCGGAGAACCGTTGAAGCATTTGCGATTGTGTGAAATCAAAAATGTTATGAAAAATGGAAGGAAAAGGGGACGTTAGATATATGACGGGTAAATGTAAATGTTAAGATATATCTGTGCACCGAAAATCAAGTGTGATCCGCCGAAGTTTCTCAAGAGGGAAAATGGAGTGGGTCGATAACCTCATTTCCAGGGGTTCCTTCTCTTAGGTATCAGTGCATTCCCCACCACCTGCGCGAACCTCCTTTGCAAGTTCATGTTTATGTTTACGTCGTATAAACCCCTGCGTGACGGAGACTAAAGTGACGTATGAATAAAACCCCCAAAGTTAAGAGGTTCCTTCTTTATCCTGTGATAGGCGAAAAGCCCTCGTAAAAGTATTGTTTGAATTTAAATTCTTTTCCAAGTTAACTCATAAAGCTCGGGAGTGACGCGTTCCACGTGCAATACACGCTTGAACGATAACAGAAGAACAAGGAACCGGGATACGTCGAGAAACGTTGTCATCGAAACAATGGCTGTCTCGTGCACGGTGTATGATCACGTCACATATCTAGGATAATGGCGCTCCGTGAAACGTAGCTTGTTATTAGAGAGCGGCGGGTACACGTTTGAAGCGGTTGACAGAAACTTCCGGGATGAAATTTCGCTTGGACTCTGTTCGGCGAAGGAAGCCTGCGAGCGCAGAGCTAAAGCTAGGAAGGAAGTAACAAAGAAACTTCCCAACTCCCTTTAAGTTGAGGAAAACACGGAACGAGCGGAGCTTCCTGATTCTTTTCTCGCAGAGCTAGCTTTCCAGCGCGAATTCTTCCCTCCCCCTTTGGCTCCCTGTCGCCTCTCATAAGTGTGCACGACTCTTTAGCGGAGTCACTCGATCCTGAAATTGGGGGACGGGGGGACCAGTATTCTACTCGCCAGTAAAGTCTGCGATTAAAGTAGATCACGAACCGAACATTACGGGTGCCTGTGATAGTCGACATTTCCGCGTCGTAGAATTTTCTATGTTTCCTGGTTCGATATTGTTTATTAGCTCGGTCGGGCTAAGTAATATCGAAGAGTTGTAGAGAATTCTTAGTCCGTGAACAGAAGTTTGAGAAACTAGACGAAGAAATGAAGGGTTTACGTTTGCCAGCGAGTTTGGTTCTCTTCCTGCTCGCTGCGTTAATTGCTGTCAGTGAAGTCAATGGAAAAGCTTTGGCCTCCGCCGAACCCGAACCTCTGCCCTTGCCAGAACCTCAGAGATTTTTTTCCATGGGCAGTTTTAGATCCTTCAACACGGGATTTAGGGGCTTTAACATACGACCAAGGGGGTCATCTGCTAGTTACAATAAACCGGTGAAGGCAAGTGTTTGCAAGTGTTATAGTCTGTTTTCTCTCAACAATTTTAATTCGAAATGTTGTTGCGGTTTTCAGCCTGTGGTAAGAGCTGGGGCTCGTTCGGGAGACCAAAAGTCCCAGTCGCGTGTTTCCGATGCATTGTCGGATGCAGCAGAACAACTTGCTGCACTGCCGGCAGTGGTACCAGAAGAAACTACTGATCCTCCAACTTATTTTTACACGGTCAATGATAAGATGCATGACATGCTACTGTTGCTCTAATTCCATACTAATTGGCAAGGTCCAGAATCGAGGCAACTTAATATGACACTAGTTAAGTCTGTTTGTAACAATAAAACTTCTGTCTAAGTTCTCCTATCATAGGCAGGTATTATTTTTATCTATTGAAGTACTGACTGAATGCCAAGAAAATAAAACTTTTACTCAGCGAGCCTTGTAAGAATCAAGAAGGCCAGAAGGTAGAACTGTATCGTTGCCGAGGGTTTTGCCTTGGCCGTTATCAGCCGAGCGGCGTTCACCGAACTTGCCAGCTTGTTGGGAAGCTCATCATCCACTTTCGAATTCTGCGGCGCGCCTTGTTACACCATGTACTTCAGCCACGCCAGCCACTTTCATGGGGGGAAAGCTCTTGTCGTACAAAATGTTCCGCCACCACTTTGCACTCCGGTTCCCCAGCGCGAGGCCGGAGCCGAGCGAGTTGCCGTCGTGTAAACTCGTTGTAGGAACACACAAGCTCTTTCTAAGTATTTCAGTCTCCTCGCGCTAGAGTGGACAAAGAGAAGACGCGGACGGAAGTATCGGGAAACTATACCTCACTTTGGGCATGTTTTAATATCGAGGAGGTTAATCGAATAAATCCGGCTCGCCGGGATTTTCGTGGCGCAAACCACCGAGAGGGCGTTTGCTCTGCATTCATCGGCACTTTGAATGCCCGCTCGTGTTCGGTCAATGCGAAAATGTAGCACGGAGTTCTTCCCCGATTCCCGTCGAACCTCGATTCCCCACGCGAGAACGTTTACTTACGTGGAAGAGCATTGAGCCAAGGAAAGGTTATTACCACGAATCAAGGGCCGAAAGGGACTCCAATGGAGAGGCAGCCAGACACATACACGGACGCATACTCGCCCCTTCAATGAATTCTGTTTAACAGCCATCCTCGCACACACATTTTCGAGGGTATTCGAGCTCGATCCTTTCATGTAGAGCCGCAGACTCACTTATAATTAAAGCCACGCCGAAATCGTTTTCCCATACCAGCCAGAGACTACTGCTGGCCATACACCTAATTAATAATGCACGGTCCTATACATTATTTCGTGCTCAATCTACCTATCATAATGTTCCTTTGAAACAGAACCGAAATTGACTTATTTTTCACTCATTCGTCGCTGTGTTTACTTTTCCAAGATAACAATTTGCTTTTTGGGAATTCTGTAGCCTCGTTATCTTAAACATGAAATTATATATGATTTGGAATGTAGAATTTTGGATTTATATTCGCAGCGATAGTATTATTTCGGCATGGCATTATCTCGGTCTAAGTTGCCCATCGTCCTCTATGCATCTCCCTTGACGAGTTCGATTATCTACTTCACGCCCATTTTCTCCATCTTCTGCTCTCCACTTTGGAACGCCGTATTCGGCGACGGACGTCTGCCAACGAAATGCAGTTAACGAGAAAAAGAATGAAAACAGCAGTTCCGACCTTTCTACTGTTTCCCTCTGTCTCCCTAAATCTAGCCGGTCCCGAAACATTTGCAACGTGGTCGCCGCGCAAACGGCCCGGAAAAAATTCCCGGTGAACCAGAAGGAGGTGGAGCTGTCGGCCTTCGGGAAGACGAGAGAGAAAGAGAGAGAGAGAGAGGATTGTGGAAAGAAATGTGTGACGTCGCGCGTTACGAATGAAATTCCAGGATGCGAAGGGGTAAAGGAAGGCGTTGGCTCGTTTTCTCTTTCGTTTTGACCGACTACTGGATCGTCTCGTTTTATTGCCGACACTCTCGACTCGGCTGAGTTTACTTGCAGACTGTAATGGACGAGCACCAATCCTCTGGATTTTTAAATCGTTCGGGTCGTTTCCGTTTTTCTGTATTTTCAAGGATTCTCCCTTTCCAGTTATTCAATAACATTTTTGTGCACACATTCACTCTGTGAGCCAAACATTGGGGCTGTAATTGCGTTCTGGGAGAGCGCGAGCTAGAGTTCGACGTGTACGTCAGTTATCAGTGGAGAGCTAGCAGGGCAATATTCGATTTTGCCCGAAAATTGCGTGGTGTGAAGAAGAGCGAGGGGTATTGGTTCCTTTGTGGCGAGGAGCATCCACCGGATATTCGGTGCATGGGCCGCTCGAAGGAAGGATTTCCTCCGCACGCCCAGCCCGGGAATCCTGAAACGAGCAGATCGGATCGGTTGACCTTTCGACTTGACACGGCCGGGTCAGGAAGACGCGCGAAATTAAATTCCTTGGCGAATATAAAGCGATGACGGGAAGACGGCAGGCAAAAACAGACAAAAACACTAGCGCCGTAGATTCCCTAGTGATTGACGTGGGAATGTTATTAAGAATACAATACCATCGATAATCGGTACGATTCCCCTGCACTGTTCATCCGCACTTAAAACTAAAGGAAAAGGTTCTACTCCCATTAAATAAACCTAACGCAACTGGTCTTATTTTTAATTCGTAAAATATTTAACAGTAATAATGAGAGCATTGATACACCGAGCTCTCATTAATTGTGTAAGAATATCGAAAGTTAGAATAAACTAACCGCAAACAAATCTGCACTCAATTAGGTGCTCAGTTATGAATATAATTATGACAATCATACTGATTCCAGTAATATTACATCATTATTTGTCCAGTAATTATTCATATCCCAAATGTGCAGAGCGTTTTGATTCGGGGGCAGGGAATAATTTGAAATTTGAATGGCTACTAGGGGCAAAGGCGCGTGTGTGGGATGCAGATCGCAGCGGACGTGCAGGTAGAATTGTTGCGGAATGGCAACTAGCACGGAGATATGTCTCCCAGGTTGGCAATCGCCGGAGAATTTTGCCCAGGCACCGAGCTGAGATAGATGCGTGGGTCGATGTCACGAGCTTTGTTGCGCGCGGACCGCTGGGTAATTAGCTATTGTCACAGGTGTCCCTGTTCGTGTGATACGTGGCCAAAGGGAACGGCCGCTCCCCCAGTGAATTTCAATCGACCTCAAGCACCCTGCGCCCTTATTTCCAGCGTATCTCACCGACCGCGAATACCTCATACACGCGCCAGCATGCCTCAAAGGACGTAGGACTCCGCCGTCCGCCCTGCAGATGTGCAGATATCGACTGTGCCCATGCCCACATACGAAAGAATCTCCCCGATCATTGGTTAATCGAGGGCCGATCTTCGATTTATCGACAGCCGAGCGGAAATCCCACCGAATTCCCGGTTGGCTCGGGCGTCAGGCTAGCACGGCGCCAATTAAATTTTCCTCCTCGACATTATAATGGCCGACTGGGCTCGTTCGGATCTCCGGCGCCATGGACAATCTGAGCCCGTAAAAGCGAATTACCCGATCGATGCTTCGGATTCAAAGGCTGAATGGACCAGGGGCGAACGCTCGCCGCTATATCTAGCCGTTTGAAAAGCGAAAGCGGAAAGATTTGTGATAATGGCCAGTCCTCCGCTCGGCGTGTATGCGTGTCTCTGCCAAATCGGAAGCTATTGCGCTGTTGCGAGTTATTACGATAATCGATTGATATCCTGCGAGAGGCACGAGGTGTCACCCACTCGCCGCTTGAAAAATAGCTCTATTGACTGGTGAAGGATTTGCGTCACGAGTAGCATTGATTGAAGAGTCGCCGCGTAAAGATCGAAAAAAAGCCGAGAGTCGGACTAGAGAGTGACAGCTAGCAAGATTAAACCTATAAAAGTTCCGAGTTCATTAATATCAATTTTTCTATAGACAGAGTATAAAAAGTGACATCTAAATTAGCATGTTCGATAGATATATGACGGTGCTTTGAGACTTCCTGTTAATATTTGGATTTCGCAATGAACGCTAAGCTCTAATTAAGATGGTCGAGGAAAAAATGTTTCCCGAGTTAGTGGCTCACGAAACATTAACTTGGGGCGGTTGCTTTAGTCTTGGTTGAAGGCTGCTTCGGTCGAATTCAAGGGGGAGCTGCACTGACAAGAGTAACGATAACGGGGTGGCAACAAGTGCTCTTAACGCCTTAACGGCCTCCCTCGTACCGGCATCTCCCAGAGGAAGTGCTCAATGCCTTAGTCTCCTGGGGACACAGACACTTCCTACGGCTCTAGGCATCGCGCGGGATATTTGGCGGCATTCAGCTTACTCGAATGAATTCTTAAGTTGGCCGGCTTCACAGAAACACTCCAGACTTACTCTTGAAACCCGTGGCTGGCATCGCTCGCCAACCTTGCACCAAGGCTCATCTCGTTTTATCATTTTTACTTCGCCCGGAACGCCGGACACTTGCTCGATTTGTTTTCCAGCAACTGGTTCAACTCCGCGGTATTAAACAGCAGCACGTGAGCCGGACATTATCCTTTTATCCGTACTCCCCAGCAACGTCCGCAGTGTTTGCACGGGCTCCTTATACGGTCTTGAGGTCTGCCTCGCAGCGCATCATATTCCGACCGACTTTGTTGTAGTTTCTGCTTATAATGGACCACCACCGCCTCGTTCTGTTTGCCGTTCCCCGGCGAGCTAGGACCCTTGCGGTCCCCGACTAATGGAGCTACGACCCGCTTGCGTTCCACTGTACCGTTGAAACCCCCCGTTTCCGGAGTGTTATTAACACTCCGCCAGTTATTCAAGGAAATCTATGTACACACGACCGCTCTTGGGCAGGAGTTTTTTATTAGACGAAACGATCGGTATTTAAGGAGAGGTTGACAGCCTTTGCGGACGCGATGCGCCGGCTAACCGGATTCCATCTTTGACACACGATGGGTGAGCGGTGCCGGGGGAATTTCGACTTGGGCGGGATCGGCCCGGTAGGATATCTACAAGCGTAAATTTGCTTACGTCGTTACCAGAAGGCGCGCGACGTAAATCGAATGAAACTGTTTCGCGCGGGAGTGGTATGTGTGCGCGGAGGTCGTTTTAAGGGCGCGCCGCTGCTACTTCCTGCCGCCCTTCCCGTTTCTTCCTCGCTGTTCCTACTCGGTTCTCGGTAGTTTTCACCCGAGTTTCTCGGGCTGCCGCCGGGACGCTCGCTGGTAAGAAAAGCCGGGGGAAGAGACGCTCGATCTGTCAAGGGCAGAAGCCTCCGAGAGGGAGGAACTTGATTTACGCCTTTTGTCTCTTTCCCTTACTGCTTTTTCTTTATTCCGTTGGTTCCCCCTCCTCTGGCCTTGTCGACGTTCTCGCGAACACTCGCGCGCCCACCCTTGCTTTTTTCCTCCGACGCCACTCTCACCCCGTTCGCTTCCCTATGCGAACTTCCAACCCGATGAAACTGGCCTCGATCTCTCCTACGGAGAGCTGGCTTTCCGCTAACTTTCTTTGTATTTCAGGCTTTTTCTCCAACCGCCTTGGCGCGCCGAGCCCTTTCCACTCATACGACTCACTTCCCAGTCTGGCCGGCCAACTTTCCCGAAAAACATTAATCGTTCACGGTTCAACTTACCCAACCAGTGTATTCACTTCATCTGCTAAACTTGCCCTGGCGAACGAGGAACCTTTCACTACTTGACAAAGCTCGCGCTGTCGTTAGTCGCAGGTCGCAGCGAGGCCGACGCAGCCGGCGAAGTGTCGCTGCGCCGCAGTGGAGCGGAAGTAGTATAGACCCGTCACTGATCAGCCGCGCGCCAGAGCTGCTCGGCTGATCGCGGCAAAAGGGCTTTACTTGTGACTGCTCCACTGCGTCGCGCGCGCGCTCGCTCCAATTTCATTTTCTCCTATAGGCATAAATGGATCTTTCTCTGCTTTCTGTTACAGCGTCAAGACAGACATGGGCGCCGCGGGCGCGGTCTCGAGGCTCTACATCGCGAACGCCAACAAAAAGGACAGCGGGAACTATAGCTGCGCGTTGGCCGACATCGCCGCCGCCACGACGGTTTCCGTCCACGTGTTAAATGGTATGTTTTTCCAACCGAGCCTTTCTACACCGCCCCCACATGTTCCTCTTGGAGATTTCGAGTCAGCCAATCGTAAGCAAAGGCGGTTTACATGGGGTGTGATTTAGTCGGGTGGAAATTAGAAAGTACCGCGGCTCGAAGAAAAAGGAAAAGCGTTTTTCCCGGCTTTTCCGAGCGCCCCATTCGTGGCTGGATCTAATCGCTAAGACTCGCAGAAAATTGCCGCGAGCGGCTTGGTACAGTTAGAGTTTTTCCTGGCAATCTGTCTGCTGAAGAACACTTTAAATCTCACCTGCTTGCTCGCGGCTTTAGCTCGGACCCTCAGCGTGAATAAACGAGATCACTGTCTTTGTTTAATGGTGGAGAGATGTGCGCAGTGGCGAGTTAGCTCGAAAGAAGTTGACCGACATCGTTAACTTGGTTGTAACTCGCTATTCAGTCGCGACACAGTTTCCCGCTGATTCTGCGCGAAAGTTCTTTCCTCTCCCGAGGAATGATAAGGACAGGAGAGCCAGGAAAAATGTGTAGCTATGTTATAGATTCGGAATTTTTGTTTCAAACATCGTCGGCGCATCGAAAGAAATCTTGTTGAGAGTTCGACATTATCTTACTTCTTTATGCTACTATCAGATAAACCGTTGTTTCAGGATAAACTTGATTTAAGAGAAATAAAAAGTTTAGGAGACTCGCGTTTTTATGTGGACCTGAGTCCATGAAGTATAGTAGCAAGGGTTTGGAAACTTATGATGTAGAAATATTTGGTACGACGAGCACGCCACCCTATATTTGTTCGGCTAGACATGTTAGCGCCCGGCATCACCTTTCCAAGGCCGAAGGCTACAGGTTTGTATCATATTTGATGTGAGGAAAGCAGCATCTAGTCGAAAAAAGACGCGCGGGCGCACACTACACAATAGGCGAGAAAGTTCAGCTAAAAAAGTCCACAAATTTTCGCCCTGATTTTCCACCCGCGCTAAATGGCGATACAAAGTCCGAAGTGAAATCCATTATTGTGAGTGAACAACGCGGGCTATTGAAATAAAAATCCATTGCTGCTCTTGTCGAGTTTTATCGAAACTTCCATTCCACTTCGAAAAATGATGACGAAAAACATTACGAGTTGCGCATTGTTGCCTGGAATTGTAACAATGAATGTCGCATCAAGTTCACTGAATTCCGGCGCTAACGTCAGAAGAATTCAATGGAACCAGCGCAGTTTCATTGGTACCTTCCTTCGTTCAGAAGGACTGGCACTCTCCCAACACTAGACCACGCATGGTGTAATTCTGCGTAGTGATCTTAGAAGGGTGAGTTTACCGTATCGAACTAAACAGGGTGCAGCCGAAATTATGGTGAAAGCTGGTGGTTCTGTTCAGTAGTGATAACGGGTATTTGGGAGTCTCCTAGGAGTAGTCCCCGGCTAGAGCCAGGCCTCCTCGGGCATCGATATAATTTTCCAGCCTTTTGCACGCCCGATAATTGATTCTCCACGCCTTTTCAACTGGCGGCCTGGCGTCTATTGCTCGCCAGTACTCTCTCCCTTTGTCAGTCCCCAGCATCCACCTTCCTCTCGAGGATTCACCTCCTCCCGCAGGGCTTTTTGCCCGCATGGCAGAAGCAAGGATGAGTAATCGGGCTTGAGTGGAGGCTCGAGTCATCAAGTTCCTGGCGATGACGGCTCGCTCGATTGCCATTCGTCCTCGTGACTTTCCCACTCTCTCTTCTCTATTCTTCCCTTTCGATTTCCATTTCATCATAGACTGAGCGGCATTCTATCGAACGCCGCACCAAGAAATTGGTCCACGACGCGTGTTATTAAGAGACGCGATCCACCCTCGCTGCCGCTCGTAAAGCCACCCTCCTTGCTCGTCGCGCGAATTTCGAGGAGGCGCTCTTGATCCCAGGATATTTCTCCTTTCACCAAACCCTTGTGCTCCTCGAAAAGTAGCGTGCTAGTTCTTCCAGAGTTCTGCAGTCCCGATAACAGTTTTTCATTAAACACCGCGCGTTATTAACGCGTCGAGATTTTACGGGCCGATACTGCCTGCACCCCCGTGAATTTCAGGCGACGAATCGACAACCTGGGAATTGGGGGGGTGCAATGCGGTAAGGGACTGCGCTGGGGTCGAAAGGGCGTATTGTCAACGGGGTAGTACATTGTTAGCTGTAAACTCATTACCGTTCATTAAAACTGCAGATACTTTCTAATTGTTATAAAGTTAAAGTAAAAGATTGTGCTTGGTGGATAATTCTGACGTACAAAAATCAGGTCGAATGGGTTGATTGCCACGTTGATTGTAGTGAATCGGTGGAGAGCAAGATCTCCTCTAAAGAGTTAATGGACTCGATCAAGTACCAAGTGCGCGGAACATTTGTCTTTGGACTTTCCTCTTTTATTTCAGCGTTGCGCAGTCCGCGGAGATCGGGACGAGTGTTCTGTACGGTTAAGTTTCAAATTTATCTCCAGGCTGCGTGGTCCAGCTAGCGCGACGGCCATTCTTTCTCATTTTCCTTCCGGTTTCCGATTCTCAGGGAAGCCGCGCGGTGTTTCGCATTCGCCGCAGACCGGCCACCACCCCCCGTCTACCTCGGTTGCATGGTGTATTCATGGAAAAGTTTGCCGGGGATATTCAAGCCAACCGTTTCTCCCTCTCCTCGGGATCTTTATCTTACTTATCTTTTTTCTTGCCAACCGTCTCGCCGGTTTGCTTCCTTCTCCGGCGAGGTCCCGTAAAATTTTTCCTTCTACTGCCGGTCTCTTCCTCCCGCGGATTTCATAACTAGTGACTTGGTAATTGGAGTATTATGATGTTAATTAGACCAAGTCCGCGGGCCGACGAAACTCGAGGAATGTTTCGGCCTGCAGGCCAAATGCTTGTAGTCTTGTGACTCCCCGGGAGCGGAAGATTCGCGTTGGATCGCCTTTCTTTTCATAAATATCTCCTCTAAATTCTTCCGGTCGATCGCAGCGCACGAAAGCCGGAGATCCTTTTGTGAAGAAGGCATACGTGCCGTTCCTTTGAGTTCGCCCGCTTAGCCAGGACGATGCCAGCCAGCCCTTTCTTCGCATCGCGACGCACCCCGCCAGCGTCTCATTCTTTCTCCCTGCCAGGAACTTCCTGGCTCCTGTATTTGCATCTTGCCGGGATTCCGCATTCCTGGCGCAAGTGTAAGCTCCGAGTAGCAATCCTCGACGTATCCAGGCTCGTACGTAAGAGAAGTCGATGATGCGACCGGTGTGTGTTTCCCCCGCTAAACGCGTGAGCTTTCCATCATGAAACCTGGGTCCAACTTTCCCCGAAAACAGTTCGGCCAGCTTCTCGAGCCTCTGACTTTTCCAGCACCGGTATAACCTATCGACAGGCCGGTTTCTCTGAATCATTTAACAATGGATTGTCGGGTATTAGTCCTTGCATTGTCAAACTGGCTTTTCCTCAGGAGCCATTCAACTAGAAAACAGCAGGGCCGAGACTAACTGAAATTCAGTCTCCATCGAACGATCTTATTAGATCGGAAAAAGATAAACCTCTCCGGGGCATTTCATAAAGGAGCACCATTTAGTTATAATAGCTCATCCGATCTGTTAGAATTGGAATATCTTGGAGGTAACAATGTTTTAATGGCTTCGCCTTACGTCCCCGTAAATTTTTGTTCCCTTTGTTTGCTATTCCATCGGAGGATATCCCATCGTTCCTTTAACGCGTGCCCTCGGTACGTTTATGTTTCCGGCTTTAACGGGAACTCGCCGAGTTCATATTGGGTAAGCTCCGGGGTGTAGCTGATGGTGGCAAGGCGATGAGTATGCGAGACGCGCCGCTCTCCTCGAGTTATTACCTGGGGTGTTGTATGCAGGTAACTACGGGGACGGCCATAATACTGGAAGTAATGCGAATTTGCTTGACAAGTAGTCGCGGCCCCGCGAGCCGCATTCGAAATCAGTTTCGGTTCCTCGGCTTGGTATTGCGTCCCAGTGAAAGCCGAACTGAACGCGTGTGAGTCGGCCAGAGAGAGGGAGAGGGAGATGCGCCACGTGCGTGGCCTCGTAGAGTAAGGCGACCTTCGCGAAAATTGGCCGCCCACCGTGTCTACGCGAGTTATGGTCTCGTTCTGAGTCCACGCGCTCCCGAGGAACCGCACGTCGGTCGACTTAATCGTCCGAACACGACCAACCTGTCCCACCAGGGCCATTTTTTACGCTCGAGAATCTCCCAGGGCGCGCCAGGACCGCCCGATAAATCTCTCCCATGCCAATCTCTAAATATGCCCTGTAATACCTCATCGCGCGGAAGTTCTCGAGCTCCCCCACTAGGAAAGAATCATCAATTCTTCGGATCCGAGTCGAGATACGATAATCTTAACTCTTCAAATCACACTATAAGGATCGCTAAAAAAACCAAGTTGCAGTATTGGTCGCCGATTAATTCACCGCGGCAATAAAACCCATCACTGAGTTGGTAATAGAATTGGGAGTCCTCGCGGCCGAAGGAAAGCGGCGCTGTCAAAGGAAAAGCAAGCTCAGCCACTGAATGCGCAGTGAGTCGCGCAAAAGAAGCAATAACGGCGTACTTTGTGGGAGGACAACGAGCTCGCCATCGGCCAACCCTGCTGCAGATACATTCCCAAGAGGGCAATGTTTCAAAGCAGCGTCCGGCCCGCCCAATTATTTACAGATCGCCGCTGATCGTTTGAATATTATCGCGTTCGTTAGGCAGCGGTTGATAATTTACAGAGGTTAATTATCCTGGCTTGTTTGTCGGGTGGATGGCCGAGGCTGGCTATGCAGAGTGTCCCTGGCGGCGGGGAAGTTAGCAGTCCCGGTTAAGGAAGGTCGAGGGACGAAAAATAGAGCGTGACGAGAAGAAGAGTGGACTCCTCGGCCACCTTACCAGCTGGGTAGGAAGGAAGAGCTAGCTCGCTGGGCTAGCTTTAATTTCGCTCTCCGCTAGGGCGTTTCTTTTTTATAATTAACACACATTGCCCCGGGGAATACGCCGCGGTTATTAATTAAATGTGACCCAGGGCCGAGATGGAGCGCATTATTCGGTAGCATCGCCTTCCTCGTCGGGTTTTTCCTCCCGAGGCCGTTTCTCCACTCGCTCTCTCATCTCTGGTACAGAGAGAGCGGGCGACCTCAGCTTCCGTCCATTGCGCCTACTTACTTTCCTTCTCTTTCCGCTTCCGGCTCCTTCCTCGGCAAAACCCCGCCCACTGCTTCCTGCCTCTATTTCTTATTCTTCTTCTTCGCTGGCCGCTTTGACTTGCAAGTTTTTCGGCTTCATTTTCATCCTAGTGTGCCGTGGCGACTATTGCCAGGCGAGCGTGGTCCAACATTTTCTGGTCCAACACTCGGTCTCAGACATTGTTTCGTCCGCGTTGGCTCCCTGGAGCTCCCAATATTTAATAACGCAATAATACTGTTTGCTGGCGCATTTTATATGAGTGATTCACTCCTGAGTAGAGTAATCCTGCGTCTGGTGAGAGTAAGGTTGAAGAGGATGTGCTCGAGTGCGTTGGGTTGCATCTGCTCATTTCGAGTCGCACCAATTAATCTCTCGGCGTGCACTCAGGTAGCCACGTAATCACAGGCCGCTCTCGTTCCAGGCTCGGAATTGGTGTTTCGTGCGCACACGGCCGATTGCGTTCTCATTTCACGCGATCGGTGATTTATCGGGCTTTAAGACGCGTATTTACGGGCTGCCGCGCCGCTAGCGGCACTCCCGCGTTGGCCGCCGGGCGCTCTTGGCCTGCGGCCCCCTCAAATTCATCAAGGAGCCCTATCTTCGTCGGCTCCACGAGAAATCAACTTTAATGGGACATATCGTCGCGGCGCCGAGATCCCCGCGCCAGCCCCAGTTCCAACTGGCCGGGCCTGCGAATCGGTAAAACGTCCATTCGACTATGCGAGCATTACTAGGCCGTGGCCGGCGCCGACTACTTGTTCCCCTTGGCATAGTCTCCGAGGAGAGCAATGGCAAGGTTTAGTCTACTACCCCTTGAATGACAAAGTCCTCGAGTTCGCAAGGCCACGTGTCTCGAGGTTGAATTTCAAAATTGAAGGTCGCTCTTCCGGACTCGTTTCGGATAGCCAGGCCAACCCTTAACAATAAGCGCGCGAACATTAAGCGGCTCCCTTTAAGGAGCCGCAGCCGGGTAATTGTGAGGCCTGACCCGGCAAACTCGACGCGTTGAAGTCGGCGGATGAAGTGAGCGCGGTTCCAGGTTCCAGCCGAGCGAAATGGGAGTAAAAATGTAATGAACGCCAGGTTGCTCCGGTGGAAGCTCGGCCTCGAGCAGCCGAGGAAGCGGGGACTCGTTCTCGAAAATGAGCAGTTCTTGGCCCAGTTAACGCCTACGAGGAGAGACAAGGGGAACGGCGATAGAGTGCAGGGGGTCGAAGCTTGCTCCTGGCAGGGAACTCGGGGGTTATTTCGCGGGGTGTCACGCCCGGGCCATTAATAATCCTGGCCGCAGCCTCTCTCGCTCTCCTAGGAGAGCACGATCTCCCTCTCGACCCATGGCCCTCCTCCTGGCGGTCCTCTGCAGTCACGATGCGCCTCTTGCACACACAGACCCTCGGTGAACCTTGTGCCCCACGTCGCCGTGCAGATCCCCGCTCGAAATAGCCCTCGCCCCGGCAACCTTGGTCCAATCTCTCCCGCGCGCTTTTGTTCGCCGCATATCTATTTGATATGCTGCTCTCCGGCCTATAACTCGGAACCCGGGCGAGCTCGCCTTCCTCCTCGTAGCTCCGATCGGCTGGCTCGCACACAGCCAACGACAAAGTCCGCGTGCTGTATTAATGGAGTACTTGTGATAAGTGCGCACACCGGCAAGTTGGACTTGCTCCCAGCTGACGTGTAGTCGGACTGCGGCAACTTTTAACGGCTAGCCTACTTTATGATTAATACACTTTGGTAGGATAGATCAAATATGAATGGCTCGCAGCGCATGTTTATCCTGATGCGATAACCGTCCTCCCGAATTTCGCATCGGTCGCCTGGCAGGTGGTACAGTACGTGCGAGGCTGCGAGCGTGAGCAGCTTGCAAAGCTGTCTCCCGGCCGGGAGACAGGCCAGTTAGCGGGATCTCCTCACGCAGTCATGTATAATACAGAATCTCCCGAGGGTGCTTGGCAGCTCATTTCGAATATACCTCTTTTTTCCAGTCGGCTTCTTATCCGGCCGGCGGCCCTGCCTCGCGAAAAGGGAGCAGTTGCGAGACGTGCCGCACTTCGGATTAGCGATTCTCACGTGTCCTTCGTGGGCAATTGTCCTGACGGTTCATTTGAATATTGCAAGAGGTCCGTGGCAGATCGTAAAATCATACTTGGCAATTTGTTTCCTCCATTTTTCTCGCCTTTTGTTATCTTTCTGGATACGTGAAGTGCTATGTGGGAGCCAGCTGTTTTCTATGTCATCTCCTTGGTGTTTGAAGATTGCGTTTCTCTGATTGCTTTCGGAGGAAGTGGATGGCGTTGGATTTGATACGGTTATGCGCCGGTCCACAGTCGGAGTAGCCTGACCTAATGCTAATAGCGTGCGAAAGTGTTTGAGCAATTGCACTGTGATTTTCATAGCCATTACCCAAGGGGCAATCTGCAAACGTTGACTTAGGCTGTCCGGTCTCGATCTCCATAGCACGCGCTTGCCGGTTACCCCTGAAATGTATCTTCGTATGTCCATAGTCCGCAAGCAAATTTATCCTCCAATATTTGTATTATTGCTGCGCGATATCCTCATTTCAAACGGGAGCTCAAATGTTCCTAATAGCTCAGAACTATATACATATGTCGATGAATTAACGTGAAATGGCATTCCTATGTTAATAGGCGATGGTCAGAGACCAAAATAGATAGGCGCCAGTTCGTCTCGTGCCAAACAAGTCCTAATTTGTAAAACAGTTAATTAATTAACAATTAAGCCTTGGCGAGCTGCTGCAACTGCGTTGACACAGAAGCTTAGCTCTTTGCCCGGCGAACCAAGTAAATCTGCGTACGGTTTACGACGCGGTCGAGCATGTCTTTCAATTATTCACATTGAACGCACCAATTTGCCTTGGCCCCACTGCTTGAACTCGCACTAGTTTAAAACTATGCTCATCAGAAGCTCCAGTTGTTGAAAATCTCCCTGGGATCCCCGCCATAGTTGAGCGATGAAACTGCCGAAAATGCTATTAGGGTTCAGTTTTAATCAGCATCGAAAAAAGTCTTGGGATTCAGTGTCGAACGGTCGAGTGCCTAATGAGACAATTAGCGAGCGCCCGCTTGCTGGGAACTTGGTATTCATTCGTCGGGTGAGTCGTTTGTTTGCGAAAGCTTTGTTGACATAGTTTCGCGGAGTTGGCCGCTACACAGTAGCCTGATCTTATTAGCAGGAGGTTTTGGCGCCCGCCCGGTAGCTCTTTGAGAATTTAATTCGTGGTAGTCTGGCATATTGACTGTGCAAATGACTTTGTGCGAACTGCTCGACAGTGGGCCAGTGCTTTCGGACCCACTTAGGTTTTCCCTAGCCGCAGCCCTCAGTCGTTGTCAGACTTGTTTTTCCTTGCTCATCCTAAACCACCCTCTCGGAAGGCCGTTTTAGTGGTTGGATACCTGGAGCATTATTGGATTGTCGGTAGACAGGGTTTAAACGGTTTCGAGTAAGGAAATCAATTCGGCGTAAATCTGACTCGACGGGTTCGCGTCTCCGGCGTCGGCTTTGAAAAGCATTTTTTGATCGAGCGGCGCCAGTTAATTGGAAGGGAAGTCTGCAGCGCGCCAGCCTCCTCATCCTATCGCGCCACTCGCCAGACAATGAAAAGAGGCGAGGCGCGTCCTATTTGGATGGCTAGATTTGATTCCATAAGAAAGTTCCGTTTTAAGGGCAATCGGGCGCGCTCATGCTCGAGCGCGTCCGCGCGAATCGATCCTTCCTATGGCAGTTAGGAAAATAGCTTCATTTCCTCGTCGGATTAACGAAAGCGTCCTCAATGGAATCAGAGGCCTTATTCTCTCCCTGGCGCGCGCACCGGCTGGATCGCCATAGTCGACGGGATCCAATTAACCGGGGACGAAGACCTCGCCGACGACAATCACAGACGCACCCGGCAATCCACTTTTCAAATGGGCGTAAACAGAGCTGTAAATTTTTTCAGTCCCCGCTCGGATTTAACCGAATTTCGAGAAGAGTGTACTTGAGACTCGTTCTTTCTTTTTCTCTCTCGAATACAAAGGAACTCTCGCGATCTTGTAATGATCTTTATCTCTTCACTGACCACTTCACATTGATGTGTAAACATGCGAAGCAGCAGCCCTTTTTCATTGGCATTTTTAAAAAAGAATACTCAAAATTTGAGGCCAAGAGGAATAAAAGTGTAGAAATATCTATAGATTATTATCTCGATCTCATAGATTGATTCTGACTAATATTACAGAAACTACTTCATCCAAATGACATTGAGTTCTTGTTGCCTCCGGTACTCCCGTTGATAGGTGATATCGTTGGGGCAGACCATTCCTGTAATCGAGGGCTCGCCGGCAGCGCGAATTAATTCTGGATAATAACCGTTTAATGCTTCATTGGCGCGACCCCTAGTCAATGGAACGTGTTAGTAGTTGTGCGCCGAAGTGTTCGCCGTGCTCTCCTTATGGTGGCTCGGCCATAATTCAGCTCCGGTGAATTCTGCTTCGCCACTGGCTTTCCCGCATTATTCGATAATTGTTGGCTTCAGGCTTTAATTGATAATTAATATTTAGCGCACGAAAGATCCCCAGTCATCCGGTTTGGTGCACCGGAGCAGCAGTCGCTCGGAACAAGCAACTAATTCGTCAACCGCAACATAGCAATTGGCTTTAATGGGACATGCAATAATGCCACATAATTTGGTAGACCTTTGATGCAGCAAATTGATGCGGCTCACTGATGTCCCCGCAAAAAACTATGCGGTGATAAAACTGGGGGAAAATGGAGTTTGATGAATTCGGATTAACAATGGGGGTCTGCCGACTGAGACGAGCATCAGCGGTCGCGTTTCGACGCCCGTCATTTTTGTGGGTCAGAATATTCACCATGGATTCTAGCGTAGCAACGCACACCGGCGTCTAAAAACGCGGCCGTTTGCACGCCGCGTGCACACTTCAGCGTCAACCAGTTTCCAAGCCCGACAGTCGCTCGTGTGCGATGGTTCGCATTCAAAAAATTCGGGCGTCGAAACGCGGCCGCTGATGCTCGTGGGAGCCCTAACGTAGACACGCACGCGATGGCCCAGAAGGACCTGAAAATAGTGTTCCATTATAGTAGCGACGGAGCATTTTCAAATCGGATTTGTCGCGAGCATCGCCATCGTATCCACGACTGTCGGGGCTAATTTCAATTGCACCCTCGCTACACTCAGCTCCGGCTCTACCATTCCGCCGTTCCCTCTGTCCCCCCATCGTCTTCCGCTCGCCGTAGCTGCCTTAGCTGTAATTACGCGAGGAATCGAATTAAAAGCACTTAAGCCGGGGGAGGAGGGGGAGCGTAAGGATTAGCGGAAAATCAGGCGGCGTACATTAATCCGACCTAAATCCGCACCCCGCCATATATTCTTTTCTCCTTCTTTCGCCCCTTGTCTCTCTGTCTTCGGCCCACTTGGAAGCCCCTTTCTTGCCGGCGCACTCCATTGTTCTCGCGGCCCTTTCTCTCAGACCATCCCTCCCTCTTTCCCTTCCCCGGAATAATCATTCCCCGTTAACCCGCGACCTCGGGCACTCGAATTTCGCCCGGCGAGGATTCCTGTCGATCCACTGGCCGCCTCCCCCTCGCGAGAAATCACATAATGACTGCCGGGCTGAGCTTACAAAAGTCGTTCCTATCCATTGAAATTCAAAGTCACGCTTTCCTTGAGCCTCTTGCTCGCGCCCGGCCCAGTTACCGAAAGTCAGAGTGGCCAGCTGGCGGTCGCCTTTGCCGGCCTCCCTTCATGAAATTCGCTTTGACTTGGTTGTAGCAGCCGAAAAGTGCTTAATGAATTGCCGGGCGTGTCAAAGCCGACATGCAAAAGCGCTCGGAGCTTGCGCCAATTTGTGAGAATATTCATTTGTAACGAGTGAAATACACTAAAACGACTCGCGCGGCTAATTGCCTCATTACGGGAGAAATACCTGCTAAATTGATAATAAGCATTTATGAATAATGCGTGTTGCGAAAAGTGGAATGTAACGGGAAACGACTAGAAATTTTCAATTACTGTGATGTGTGGGAACAAAAATTGGGAGGCTCACTCTTCTCCTTTTCCAAAATGTACGAGAACTCTATATGAATTTATTATGCGCATTTCGAAACTTTTATAACGTAGAATTGTCTTCAGGTATGAGAATAAAATTCCCATTCAAAATTCGTACTGTTTTCTTCCGCACTGACGGCAGGAACGTCGCTGAAGATGAAACATTTCTACCGTTGTAGGGTGTACTGTCGAGTTATACGAACTTCTGCCTCTCTTTCCATTCTCCGTTTCCGAGAATGTTTTATTGGTATTTGAATAATTAGAGATGGTTTTGACTGAAAATATACGCTCTCTGTTTCAGGCGAGAACCCAGCAGCAATGCAACACGGGGGCAGCGCCGGCTTAAGGGCGGTCTCGTTCCTCGTGGCATTATTGGCAGTCTCGTCCCTCCTGAGGTGACCGTGATCACAGTTCGACTCTACAGGCCTCTTCCTCGAATGGTGCTAACTTTTCACTCTCCTACTCGCGACCCCTTCTGCGAGCGCGATTCAGTCCTGCCGAACTGGTGGAGGAGCCGGCTTCGGAAGCCACCTGCGACCTAACTGGACCGGGACGCAACGAGAGCAGAGTCAGGAATTCGCGGCCAGAAATGAAAGCGGCGCTGACAAAAGGGCCGCACTAGCTCCGAAGTCCATAGAGGTGGGGTACAAAGAACCTCTTCCACAACGAGAAGTAGTCGAAGTATCGAAGGGCTTTCATATACTCACTGCGAAAGAGCCCGGGAGAAAGGGAGGCTCAAGGGCTCCAAGTGCATGTACCGCGAGTGTATCTTGTGTAAGTGTGTCGTCGGACCTTTCCCTCGAGTGTGTTTACAGTGCTCGTTAAGTGAGATTTCATCGACGTGCTGTTATACGAGTAAAGTTTTCACGTCTGACTACGGACAGTCTCTTTCCACTGAAAGTCAGCCGAACTAGCCGCTCGATTACGACTCGCGAGAAAAGGGATTGTCGTCGAAAGGATATCGACGCTATCGCTGACAAATTTCAGCCGAACGACAAAGGAGCAGGTGTGGCAAGAACCGACCGGGATTAAGTTAGTGGAGCCTCCATTCGAACAGTCCAACATATCAAACGATTTCTGCGAATGGAGGCTCATCCGGCAACTTTGCTAATGTACTGTCAAGCCGGCTTGGTCCATTGTCAAAGGGATTCTCTTCGATGCCAAAATGCTCGTTCGGAACAGTACTTACACCAGGCTGATCACTCACTCCACTTGTGATACTGCCAGACTTGTAAATACCACGGGATAGTAACCAATCGAAAATGAAGAAGTCATTTCGTAAAAGTACCAGGATTCGACTACTATTACTTCTTGGAAACGAGTAAACTGTACACACCTGTGTACCATTTCAAGTAGACCTTGAGAAAATTGGTTGTTTAAACGCAAGCGAATATAATTTCACACCAACCGTAATTCATTATTAATTGCTGCAGACAGTTTCATTTTTCTTCATGTGTAATTTCTTGATTTGTCGCATTGTGGGGGTTTGTAGTGAAAGGATCTGAGGACAAGCTCGATATGTGACGTGCGTGTCTGGACATTTGCCTCGGACGTATAAAACCGTGTTCCTCGCGGGACCTCGAATTTGCCAATTTGATGACGAGGCCGATGGTCGTTGCAGTGATTTTTCCGAGGAAAGGCCGCTGGCACGATCGATCGTACAGTCGCTGGTGCTTGTCGCTTTTTCCCGGAGTAGTAAATACGCGCACGCACGATACGGACGAATGGGGAAATGAACTCACCTTTTCGAAAGACAACGTCAATCCCCGCAGGGACGCTGATCTGTCTGTTGCGACGCATTAACAGATTTCCCGTGGAAATCCAGCGCTAACAAACTCTCGGCCTGCTGACGTTTTTACGCCCGGTGAAATATAACCGCGCTGCCTGTTCCAGCACCGTCTAGTTTATTGCGGCTTGTTAACGGCTTACTGAAAAAGCTTCGAATTTTCGTTTGCCGTCGACACCATTTTTTTCCCACACGCTGCTCTGTGAACCTGTTGAACACGATTGAGGGAAATCCTGATGGCGAGGAACCGTTGTTCCAAGTTCAGTTTCTTTCGGGTTATGCAAAGGTCAGAGCTACGAGGAACCAACTGTCCACCAGGTCTTCTCAGACAGCCGAGCTATTTATTTTCATTTTTTCCGCGAGCTAGCGGCCGCTGAAATATTGTTCCGTAATGCAACGAAGTTCCTTTTTCAAAAATGGGACTCCCGGTGAGCAACACCGCGACGATGTAAATCAGGCCGGCCTCCCCGGAACACACGGGCTTTATAATGCGATAATTTAGTCGGTAAGCATTACAGTATGAACAGCTGCGGTATGTTTTAGCGACTCTAGAGCACCGTGTTTCCCCGGGAAAAAATTATCAGCGTAATATTGACGGTGGGTGTGTACAATTATCATTTCGGGACAGATTCCTCGACTAGCGACGCATTCCCTACCGGATTTTAATTCTCACCGAACGTCCGCTTCGCCCTTCCCTTTGTATAGGTGAAGTTTTCTCTAGTCGGGTTTTGTACTATTCCTCCTGTAGGTCCTTTTTCTTTAGGATTCTGTTTGCCGGAGTCTCTTGCTGGTTCTACTGCACTCGGAATCGTCCGGTGTAGTAGCTATACCTGTTCGACTTACTTCCCCCGGAAGGACTCGCTGTCGGACTAATATTTATTCGGGAAAAGTCCATATCCGTCTTTTGATTCTTCAAACATCCCGAATGTTCCACTCGACAGCAGACGGACGGCGAACGCGTGCGCATACACGCGACCTTCTTGCCTTGTTTCTTTCACGGCTGGTTTTAGGGCCAGCAGTGTTTCTGACGGAAATCTGACGGTCTAGTATTTCATGCCGCATAGAACTTGCGAGCATTGCTAGGGACTGTTTTCCCCCAGTTTCTTTGGCGTTGGCGTTTGGCAATTTCGAGTAAAATATACACGGTCGAATCCAACGGAAAGCGGAAGAAAAGAATGTGTGCATTCGGAAATGAATGGTAAACACTTGGAAGATACAGATGGATCGGGAAAATCGAGGTGCCGAGAGTCTTTGCCGACAGGCGATTCAATTTCAAAGTTAGTAGAAGAGCCGGCCTCCAACTTTACACGCTCACTTGCTTAATTAATTTCGATCGTTGGAACGTTGACCTCCCGTGAAACGGGGAGGAATAGGGAGACTGTGCCGGTGCCTGCGCTTAATCGACGAATTATTGGAACGGAGCCGCCAGTGTGGTCATTACACCTTGGCTCCTGTTCAGAAATTCGAACGGGCCGGAGAACTATTTCCGTGATAATATATTGGATCATTCTAATTCCGGCCCTCATGAATTATAACCGACAGATGTTCCGAGAACAATCAATTGGCGCAGCCCTGGGGATAAAAATCTGACGGCCGTTAATAATTAGCATCCACTAATTCTTCCGGATCTTAGCTGCCGCGTATTCCGTAATCACTATCGAGCAAGAGTTCGAAATAATTGAAGGCAGTTTATCAGATTTTAAATTACCGTACTTTTAGTCTCGCGTTAGAGCCAATTTTCAGAAACTGCTCTCGCCTACCAAATTGAGCGGGATTGCGTGTCCAAGCTAATCGAGGCAATTAGGCCGGATTAAATTCGCCCGGGCCTGATGCTTTTTTCGCCGCCTGCCAGTCCCAACTCTGAGATCGATCCCATAATTGCGCGTGGCTTTGTGAGTCTCCTGTGTTTGCCAGTGGCAGATGAGAGGAAAGCACGCGAGGCCGAGTGAAGCAGATAGGGCGGAGTCCAATTAATGAAACGAGAACGCAAGCGTTTTAATGATCGCACGCTCACTTGATCGACTTTTCTCCTGCAACGCACCCTTTTGATAACACGCACTGCTCGATACTTTCCTCCTCTCCCGCCATTCGATTATAATGCGCATCGAGCCTCGGCGAATCCGTGATATTTCCGAGCGAACGTGTTTCACTTATTCCTCACTGAGTTTCCACGGTAATCCTAAGTTCCGGACTTGGCTGAAAAATTGATTCCACCCGGCGAGGGTGCGAGAGCAGAGGATTCGACAAGCAAACCACGATAACCACAATCGATCGGAATCGGCTCTCGACCGGACTTCGGCGGTCAAAGACCGTCCTAAACGAGACCGTCAGGACGACGAGTATTTTATTTGTACGGAAAGTAGATTAAGCGCTCAGCGTCCGGGCCGTTTGGCGCCGGGCGTGTGGCACAGATATACGAATATATTTCTACGAGAGAAAGCGAGAGAAAGAGAGCGAGAGGTTTTGCGGCGTTTGCTTAAATTAGACGGCAAGTGTGACGCCTGCGTTGCAAGAGTGCGAGCGAAAGGATTCGAGTGAGAAACTTCCTGTATATTGCATGCGTGCGACTGTGACGGTGTAATTGTGTGCGCTTGATACCAATAAGCCAGAGTTAGAGAAAGTAAGCAGTGCGATGCGTGCGTTTGCGGCTTTTCACGCTGAGCAACGAAAATCATACCTCCGACTACATACGTGCGTATACCACTTGTGACAAGGTGTTGAAAACACCGAGGGTTTTTCTGGCGTTGTTTCTACGGTGATAGGTTCACTACATATTTGAATGAACATTCATTTAATACTCGAAGTCATTCATTATAAGGATGGAGGGCGGGCGAACCTGTATGAATTCTTTATTTGATTGCTGCTAATCCTGGAAAAGGTAATCAATCTTCTTCTTTGCTTTCCCATAAAATATAGACTCGACATTCAAGAGTTTTGCATTCCCCCTCAAATATTCGCTGAAAGGCCAAGGAGCGCGAAGAGCTCAACACTCAACCACTTTTTAACGTTTTACCTTGCAACACATGTTCGATCGCGCGATTGCTCGATTTCTGAAAAATGATTAGTATTGGCGGTGCACGGCTACTCGATAGCAGCGGTGACCCTTGAGCTACCTGTTACTCGTTCCATTCAGCCGCGAATTCCGCTCGCCAGGAAACATCTGCGGGCAACAAGCGCGACCAACCGGCGCAGAAAATATGGGAAAGTGATACACAACTTCCCTTCCAATTGCCACCCCCATCCAACACCATTTATTTTTCCATCCGCAGTTTCCCGGCCGTCCTTCCTAACGAAGTCCGGCGGGCGCGTCGGGCCGTGCCGATTTTCGCTCGGAGCGTGAAAAGCGTGAAAAGCAGCAGGAATGTATGCGTGTCTGGCGAGAGGGTAACTGCGTGCGTAGAAAGTGCGAATGCGTGAAAAGTGCGTGCGTCGACACGTTCTTCGGCTCGATATATTTGCTCATCGCTAATCACACTTCATCATCCATAGTATTGTAACCCACGGTATACCGAGGAGAAATAAGAGGGAGGAAGACACGTCTATAAGCAGCTGTAAGTTTATCGGTACTATTATAGATAAGCGCGACTCAAGTGTGCTTCGAGTCCGATCTGCGGCGGTCGCGCTCGGAGCGGCGAAGGCAACCTCCAGTGGCACATAGGGAGAAACACACATTTAAACGTCGGTATTCGCTGTTCACTATTTGTAAGGTTCGGAAGGTGAATACAATAAATTCATAGTACTTATCTTACTGTTCCATTTCATTACGGCCCTGCGGCGTATCCCTGCATCCTGCATGCGGCTTAATCTGCGTAAGAGAGGCTCGAGACCTCTGAGGAATAATAAAATACAAGCTCTCTGATCCTTGTGTGGCTTTCCGGCAGGTAAGGGAACGTTTCTCTCCACTCTGCGGAGAAGAGCTTCATTTTCGGTTTAAATGAATCACCTTTGAAACTTATCGCTCCGCTATGGTAGCTCGCTTTTCGCTCCCCGGAATCGGGTCGAGGTCTTGTTGCGATTTCCCCCTTTCTCGGGAAGAATCGCATTTCCACAAGAAGGAACGGGAAGGTTTGTAACCAGCACTTATTACGCACTTAAGACTAACCTCCCCTTTGTTTCGCAGTTTCCAATGGAGGAATTCCGCTGGCGGCAGTGATAAATTAACGCATCCAACTGTAGACAATGGCGGTGATAAATTTCAATGGGTTATAGTCGCTGCGTATTATTTACTGGA
The DNA here is from genome assembly GCA_963675795.1 of Crossocerus cetratus. NCBI lineage: Eukaryota > Metazoa > Arthropoda > Insecta > Hymenoptera > Crabronidae > Crossocerus > Crossocerus cetratus. The sequence continues at coordinate 19,638,198 of OY776666.1, read as the reverse complement.
TATAGGTGTACGATACATTTAATTACAGGCTCACCGAAATAACTCCACGGCTGGATTACATTCGAGCTCATTAATACATACGATATAATGATTTTGTCCTCGGATTATTACTGTTTATTGTGCATTTGCGCTTTCAGGTCTAATAGTAGCTTAATTACAAAGACTCAATGTTTTAATAAAAGGGATTATCATTATTAGTTATGAATGTTGTTACGTTCTGCTCTCTTGGATTTCGCAGCGTTTTGACTTTCTTTCAGGAAGCTCTCGAAGGAAAGAAGTTTAAAAAGGTGCTACTCAGAGGAAAAGAAGATTGCGGAGAATAAAAGCTACTTTTAAAAGTACATTCCAAACCCACAATACCGCGAGAAAGGAAAAAGCAGTAAATCAGTACATCGCAGGGCGTCATGTATTGCGGTTGGAATTATGTTGCTTCCTTTCTCCTAGTGGACGAAAGCGCACTGGCAGTGATGTAGTCTCTTGGTATTTTGTACGAATATACCAGTAGCGCCCTCGTGTTACTTGGTTCCTCTGTCTCGTAATTCCCCACTCGAGCGCAATGCGTCATTTTTTCCTAGCATTCAGCGCGGTTGTGCGCCGGCAAAAAGATGCGGCACGCGTGCGGCTCTTATGTCAGTCTGTCACAGTCGTCTTCTAGGACTTTACGGCGCATTCGCTGGGCTGTGCAGCTGCGGCATACGTGTTCTTAACATCGCTTTTATGATAGACTGTTCGCAGTCGTTCGAGTGGAGATTGGTGAAACTAGCACTCACAGCAACCAGGGAGCAAATTTAACAATAATTATAACTGGCGTATCGTGGAAGTTCATTTCCGAGATTGCCGGATATCGCACTGCGACAAGTTGGGGATTCCGGGCAAGTTCGATTAATAAGTTCATACGAAGTTTGTTACGGTTTGGCTGACGCGCTATAGTTAACGCCGCTCTTGGCATATTTAACTTTCCTCTTCTGGCGTCGGAATTTCTTTGGTGAGATATATATGTATATACATATCTCGGCATGCGGCTTGAACTTTATACGAGAAGCTTGAACCCGGCCGTTTTCCTTCTCCTTCTAAATCTAAACATACACAGGTACTTTCACACTGACGCGGCGACTATGAGCGGGCGTGTATGCGCGGACATTCATGCAGCATTTTCGCATTTCGAGTCGAGTGGTTTCTGGAGTAGGAACGCCGGTAGCAGACACTCGTGAGGCCGGGCGAGTGGCTCAAGCAGGCTACGTATGAAAAGAGTGGCGGCGAGACGCGCGGGCGTCGGCGCGCCGGGCGCCGCGCACACACTCGCGCCCACTCCGGCCCAAAAGGTTACACGCTTAAGACACCAGCAATTCTAATTACGCGCGCCAGATTTCCGCAGCCCAGGCACATAATGCGCCAACGAGACCGTCCCGGGCAAAGGGCATTAAATTCCAATGACGTTTGTTCCAGGAGGGTACTCTTTACCAGCTCCCGCGCGCTCCGGGCTCTTATAAAGTGCGCTTGAAAGCCGCCGCGGAAGAAACCGGACGAGCCGACCTTCCTCGCACGCCGCCAAACGGACTCGGCCCTCTCGCGCGACCCTTCTTACCTTACCAGTGGCAAAATTCCTCCAGCGTTTTTCGCGCCAGAGAGAAAGACGGAAATACTGGTCCAACCTTTCATTAGTAGTGTGACTTGGAGCGGAAACGCCGGCGCCGTGCGTTCTTGCAGCTCCTCTGGGAAAACCATTGACACGAATCCAGCCGCACGTTGCCGCGCGGCCCCATTAGATCCGGCACGGAAATACATACTTTGATAGTTTCTCCCCTCGCACACGCCAGTTGTTTGGATCAATTCGCTCGGAGGGAGAAGAGAGCGCACAATGACGACGTTGCAGAATGCAAAGTGTGCATGTAGGTCGTAACGCGTTCCGCTTTATTATTCCTGTGGCAGGCAAATGTGCGCTCCAGGACTTCGCGGCCGCCGGAGAAAGGAGATTTTATGGAAAGGATCGATGACTTTTATTTCCAAGTGTTTAATGATTTTAGTGATAATCTCGATCTATTGCGATAGACTGTGCTAATACGCCTATCTGCGGACAGTCGGGAATGACAGATGCTAAGTGGACGTCATCTGGTGTTACTCTCAGTGACCTCCGTGACTCTGACCCGCCTGGACCCTCCTAATGTCCGTAGGCAGTGCTATCCTCTAGCTGGGATCAATAATTTACCATGATCTACTCGCTAACGACCTAACAATTCTCCTCGACTGTTCGGAACTTTCAGATTTCAAGAAGAAACTATACCAGTTCTAAGGAAACTTTTCCTATTAACAATATTAAGGGCGGCGCGAGACTAAAATATAGCCAGTCTCACTGGGAGGATAAATATATCTTGGGGAAAATGTAGCTCATTTCGGCTGAAAAAGCATCAACACGTTCCTTTATCCTTGTGTATGGGGTCGCAGTGAGGCTCCTTGCAAAATTCCCTCATTTCGGTTGGGTAGCCTGCAACGTGTCCTCCTTTCCAGAAGTAGCACCGGCAACACACCGGCGCCGCCCGCAGCCAGGCCGCGGGAGAAAAAAGGGGAAAGAGCTTTCCGTCATAATTTCGAGTAGCCGCGTGGCACAACGCGACTCGAATCTCCGACCAGTCTGGCTGCCAGTGGCTGACCATGTATCATCGCCGAGTCCCTGGCGCCTAAATTCGCAAAAACCACCCAACACCCGCTTCTTTTGCCGGCTGTTGAGGACGCCGATCTGTTTAAGCCGGAGCTCACTCGCCCCGTTGACGGAAGTCGCCTTCCCTTGAAAATTGCTGCTTCGAGCTTGCTCTTGAATCCTTGCCAAATTGTACACCCCCGAGAGATCCCAGTGAGTGTGAAGGGACAGGGTCCAGGCCGATATCGCATTTTCACCGATAATTCTTCTACAGTTCTCTTTGCAATTGGATTCGAGTCGTTGGTATCGATTTATTGATTTTCAATTTACAGATTATTTCAGTAAATTCGGGGTCCAGTGCTTTTTTATTTTCAGTCGGTTGAGAACGACGACATCCATTATCGCAAGCGATCTAGTCGCAGTTGTATACATACAGGTGGCCGATGGATGTAAGTAGGTATACTGGGGTAGGTTTGTATATTTGATGTGTGCTTGTACCGGCAGTGAGGGTGCCGACACTGATGCCCCGATATAGCTACCATTACGGGTTACATAATCGGCGCAGGTCAACAGGTCGACATTGAACGTCCATTACTTCATCAAACCTAGCACAACCCTCACCCCCATCGCTTGAACAATCGCCGGGAGATCAGTTCGCCGTCAATATGCCAGTGATAGCGCTGGTCACCCGACAGTTTCACTGCTGAAATGCTGCAAGTCTTCGGGCCCTTCTCAATCACGACGAACCACCTTCCTCATTTTGCTAGGTGGGAGTGTTGTGTTGGTCCTACGCCAAGTCTCGGGTGACCTCCTTCTTCGAGGTGATCGATCTCAGCCTCATTGTCTCGTCTTCCAGCCCCGACACCCTCAACTAGTGAACTCTTAATTCACTTTCAGATTCTAATTAGGAATAGTCCTCTATTGAACCCCAAGTTTTTAGCACTCGGGGACTTTAAGGGTTAATTAGGGTGACTCGTACTTTGCATTGGCGGTGAAAGTCAGAGAAAAGGAAGAATATTGTATCAAAGGGTAGGTGGATATATGTATTGCTCGAAAGGGTTGAATGGTAGTCCAGTCCTCGAAAGAGTTGTTAGAGTAGAAGTAAAAGTCTGACTTTATCGCGCGAGCGTATCCACTTTTTACGTGCGAGCGCGGCCCATTGTAGTTTCCATCATGTTGATAAAATTTAGAACTGTCACATTCTCTGATACTAAAACTCGGCGTTTTATTTCGGTGTACATTGAAACGAAGTGGTTCCAGGCTGCCAGTTTATGAAGTTAGCGAGCGCGGACGCCCGGAAGTTCAGAGGCGTTCGTTATCTCTTGTTTGTTGTTGCGCGGTGCGTGCTACACATCTTTAATGGCCGGCTACAATTTTCCGAGCCGGCTATTTGTTTTCGGCCGCGCGCGCTCGTGCAGACGGAAGCACAAAGTCCATTTTCGGCATTAATGTGTGCACGCCGGTTGAACTACCCTTTTTCATTAGAAAATTGCCTGTCCCCTTTGTATCTACCCCGGCAGCAGCACCCCTTTCGAATGCACCCTATCATCGAAATCCCAGAGCCTCGGTACAGTCTCGCGTCAATATAACGGGGCGTCACAGCCAAGATGACTTTCCTGAAGTAGAGCTGTTTCCGATCGATAAACTTTCACATTGACTACTCAAAAAGTTGTAGCTTCGAGGATTAATTTATGAATTTTATATTTCATTGTTTATTTGCTGAATTCGAATTATCGTCTGTCGATTGTCGATTCCGAGTTTCAATTTTGCCGGGGTGTCGAGGAACGCTGTTGAGCAAGAACACAATTTAAACTCAAGTCCACATTATTCTCGACACACCGGCAGAAAGCTCGGGAATGTACGGTAGACTAATTCGGCCGGCTTATGCTAAACAGCGGAAAAAGACACCACGGATTATAAAGTGTGGAAACGGCCGGGAACATTTTTTCCCTTGGTACGGGCCGTGCATTGCTGAGGTATCTTTTGCAGAAAGGATGCGATAGTATGACGTTGTATGAAATTAAAAAGCGGGATCCTCGTGTTGTCCTGAAACAGAGTCCCTTTGTAGGTGGGTTCTTTGTGCGGCATGCTTCACTTCACAATAAGGCACAATAAACGACAGATGAAACCACTTGGGTTCATACTAGGCGGACAGCTACTTCCTATAGGAAAAAGAATATACGTAGCATGGCCTGGAGTACAGCTGCAAAGTTGTATCGCGTGGACTCATATTTACTAAGCGATACTGTAGATATACGCCTGACTTCCTCGGTGTAGAACTCGTCTCAGTTAAGCAGGACATTAATGCAAATACATTTTTATCCTTGAGACACAAGCGAGAAACATGAGTAGCAGGGTAAAACCTTTTGCCTTTAGCGAGGAACGATAAATTCTACTTCAAGGATCAGAATCCGCGCGGCAAACGAGAGTCTTAACTTTTCTTTCTCTCGCTTATTTGTTTTTCTCCTCATCGAGAGTAAGTTCTTTTTTGTCAGGAGTCTACGCTACGAAATCCGGCAAAAATCTCGAGTCAGCGGTGTCATAAATGCGATCACCTTACCCAATGTCTTTGAGTGAACGCGTACCCCACAGAGGGTCGTTAATTAATTTAGGTGCGACGGTTATGCAATCTCGGTACATTCTTATTTCAGAGTCAATTAATTAATTATTATAGTGAGAGGACTCGCGAAAAAGGAAATACGGATTAATTGATACCGGTCTGCCGTGAAAGTAACCTGTAAAGTAGACGATCCTGGATTAAGTGCCCTCTCGTAGCGGGCTTTAATCGTAGGAGTTTAATCGCAGTAGGTGGGTACTCGGGATTAATTATTTAAAGCCCCTTAGGCTAACGTCGAATTAATGGATGCTCGGCCACAATAGCACCACGGCATCGATAATTCTGCAGTACTGTGGTTTCTACCATTGCTGTTGCCGTTGCTGGTTGGGGTGCGTGCCACTCCCAGGGCAACCTGGCCAACCCAACTCGCTCTTGACCCACTTATTCATTTAGCACTGCGTAAAAAGTAACCCTGATTTTTGCCACTTTTTGTAGTTCAGGGATTCGAGCGAATAGAAACGACGAGTAGCTGAAACACTTTAGTCCCGGTTTCGTGCAACAGTAACCGCAACCGGCTAGCGAGCCTCCGAAGGAATAATGAAAATTTGTTCTTTAGTGTCGGACTTCTAAGAGAGCAGGAGCAATCTCGTTCGGAGGATGCGCCCGTAAAAGTTTTATACAGACTCAGACGTAAAACTTTTGATTAAATGACATCCCGGCCATTTTTTGAACCTCTCACCTCCGACACGATGTCGCGGGGATATGGGGATATCGATCAAGTCCGTTTTATAGATTGAATTAGTTGTCTACCCTGCTCCGCGCCTTTCAGACATACGGACACTTTTTTAATTTATGTAATAGATTTAGGATCGCTTTAAGTACTAGGGACAATTTAATTAAAGACATTCACCGGTGCTTAATAAGTTTTTCGCAATTTGAGCGCACACTACTTGAACGGCCTATTATGACTAAAGTCGGATTAGTCGCCTTCCTCCCCCTTCACTTCACAGTCCTCGGTTCGGGGGAACAAAAATGTTTTTCTGACGAAACTAAATTGCCGGCGCCGCCGCGGAACTTCGGACTTCTCCTTGAGGAAACTGTTCTTAAGGGAAATCGGTGGGCGGACAAGCCGAGGGGAGTTGCTTAAGTAACTACTAGCGGCAGAGAAAATTTCTTAGCTCTAAGGAGTTTGGCGGTTAGGAGTCGCGGCAGGGCCTCTTGTCCCGGGATAGGCAGTTTTAAAGTGTACCGGAGTACAACGGACTCCTAAATGATCTCTCCGTTTTATCAACAGGGAAGTCCCAAAGTTGCCCGGAACATCCCAAGCATTCAAGTCACAATTAACTATCTCATTATTTATGTCGAAAGCGATCCTTTTGACATTGATTTTCCAGCATGGGATATTCGTAGAGGAAATCCTTAGGGAGATGGGGAGTGGTCGAGCCGCAGTTGCCATTATCGGGAAAGGGTTTCTCCCTTTCGGAGGCGCGTCTACTTTTCGTCCGAAAAGGCTCCGTCCTTCCGTATTCACTGGAGGAATTCCTCGGTGCATCTCAGCGCTCAAATGAGATCGAATCAAGCCACGCTCTGCCTTTCCACAGAGCAGTACGATGGCCATTCCCGGTTTCCTTCACTTCGTTATCCCCGTGGATGCATAGAGATTCGAAGGACCACCGTGTTCGTGACAAACTTTCTGATTATCGGATACCACTCGTGCACACTGAGTGGATCCCACTTTGTGCCCTGAAAGTCTCACCTTTTTAGGGATACATTAAAAACACATAATTTATGCAAGCCCTGATATTATTCACAGATCTAAAATAGTAGATTTAATCCAAAACTTCTTTGGTTTGAAACACTAGAATTTTAGTTTCAATATTTCCCGAGGTCTCGATGACTCCACTTCGAATTGCTCATTGGACTCATGTCCTTAATCAGGCTAATCCTGGAGGTCCCCGCACTCAGCATCATTACAACTCCCACACGGTCACCGGGATCGGGTGCATATTAGTGCGAGCGTTCTCCAAATGCACCTATTTCCGGGGATACGTTAGATATCCCGAGAGGCCGACGTGAGGGGTCAGTTTGTAAGCAACTGTTGCGCACCGGATAATCCCGCGTGGCTCTACGCAGCAGTGAATTTCACGTTTAAGCAAACGGGATCCGGGAATTCGACAGTGGCCATCGCAGAGCCGAGTTGAGGAAGCAGTGAAGAGTAGGGTATTGCAATAAGGGCGGAAACTGGCGAGGGTAAGAGAATGAGAAATGAGGGTGAGCGAGGTGGAAGGTGGGGTCGAGGGTTCAAGCGAAAAAGGAATACCGGGGCGTTCGGGATTTTAAAATTACCTATCTACCTAGATAGAGAGCACGGCTTGGCGCTCTCGTTAACGCGTTAATCTCCGCGTACTCTCGTACCCTTCCAGCCATTTTTCTACTCTCGCTCCCAGTCCACTCCCTTTGCTACCATCACACTCACTGATATTCCCGCGCCACACACACAAGCCGGCAAACCCATGTTATTCCCCCTAATTGCCGTGTAATGCCAATGACTTTTATCAGGGCCCTGTCATCGCAATCTACCCTCTCCGCGATGAGATTAATAAGCGGGCGGAAGTATTGGAAGGAGTAAGATGGTACGGGGTTGATGGGACGCTGCGTGTCGAATCATAATTCCATCGGGCCACTGAAAGTACCCGTCCGTGATTATTGATTGGCCGAGTGAACGAGATAGCAGGGTGATCGGAAGCTCGGGATATTCTTTTCTCCTGGAGCCGTTCTCGACTAGTCTACTGGCAGTGGGATGCGAGCTCTCGACTGCGATAGCGTTGCCCGGAAGGGCGGGACACTGCTAGAAGACACAAGGACAATATGTTATCCGAGTCCGCCTATTCTTCAAGTTCCGTGTCTGGTCACGGGCACCCTTCTCTCCGGGCGACACGGGATTAAATTTTCGTTCCGGAGGGTACTCATCTGAATGGGCCGAGGGAGGGCGTGGCCGAATGGGGTTGTAAACAGAGGCTTTCGGTCGTGTTCTGCGAAAAGGGTGCGGGAGCGAACGCTAAATTGCATGTTATTCTGCCACTTGTGTAATGATTTCATTAAATTCGCAATACTTGGGAAAGTTCTCGTCTCGAGTAAGACGGGAAACTGTGTTTAGTTGGTGTTTTCCAGGACGGAAGATCGAGAGGGTTTTCCTGGCATTAGTACGTCGAGTATTGATGGTGGGGTAGATAGAAATACTGTGCCTGGTAACGGTTTCGCGGGGAGTGAAGTGGTGGTCGCCCTAGCAGGTCACGCGTTTCGTGGTCCTCGAGGGCAGCCGAGGTTGATAGTCCGCGTCCATTTGCAAATGAAACGGGGTGGCCGATCTTGTTGATTTCAATCCCGCAGACTCAATCCCCGAGTCTCCATTGTAGTTGGCGCGGCCGAGACTCGCCCTCGCCGGCCGGTTAATCTTAATCGATCTGCGCCCCCGGACAGGCCAGATATACATCTCCACTCTTTTCCCATTTCCCTCCTTAACTCTTGCCTCGGCATTTCGATCTCTTTAAGCCGCTCGCACACCGGCCAATCCGATCGAGTTCTCGCCCGAGTGAGATTGACTGCGCCCCGGTGGATCGGATCAACAGTAGTCCGGCGCAAAAGGAGGAATTAGAAGGCCGAAAAGATAAACGCGCGCCTCGTTCCCCAAAGAATTGTTCGAGGGAGTGGGAGACTCGGGGCAGAGGCAGCACCTTCCGCTTTAATAGCGATGGTGTTTCTGCTCGAAGCAATTTTGCGTTCAGTGTGCGGCTGGTCTTAGCCCTGGCATCTTTAGGGCTCTCCAGCCTCCTCCCACCTTTTCAAAGACTCGGCCCGCTTCCTCGTTTCCTTTTTCCGACACGTCCACCGATTTCGCGCCTTTTCCACGCTTTCTCCTCTCGAGCTCGTGCTCCTCCTCTGGCGCTCGCTTTTCAAGAAGCTTGCGGGAGATCGCACAGCCGACGCCGCTCCCGTTCCCCTCCTCGCCCTCGTACGTCGACGCCTCAAGCCTTATCTTAATGGTTCGTCCCGGCAATCGAAAGTTTAGTTATTATCGCGCCCGTTGTCGCCGGGCTTCGCGAACTACCTCTGCCTCCGGCCGACCAGGCGGCAGCCGAGGAGGATGCCGGGAGAATGAGACCCCGTGGAAATATGGTGGCAGATAGGCAACGGGAAATTGCCGCTCTGATCGCTAGATCCCTAAACCCGACTACCTTTTTATACACGCTAAACTCGCCGAGACTTGACGCGATACACATAAACGTACGTGTCTGGCCGTTTCATTAGGGCGGCGCCCTTTATTTTCCCGCACGACGCCACACCCGTGAAGGTAACACCAAGTTTAACGCATTAATTCCCCGGTGTCTGAGTGCGCGTCAACTAGCATCCCTCGCTCGAGTCTTGTATCTTATTCTGGCTTGCTTTCCCGCTTGCTCTCACATATGGAAACTCGACGCGACCAAATCGCCACGCCCAGACATTCAACCCTGCCCCATTTAATTACCGAGGAAACCTTTGCGCCGGACGAATGAGTTTACGTATAATTAAAAATTCAATTCGCCCGCGCCGACTGTTTATCGGCGAGATGCTAGCGCTGTATGATTGAAGTCTACTTGATAGTCACCGGGGAGTTTGTTCGTTAAGTAAAGCGCGGAAGCCGGGGGCTGCGAGGGGCTTGAAGTAAGTTTGCCCAAGAATCGGTCTTGCGCGATGTGCATGCGGGGAGCCGGCACAGCGAGCGCGGCATTTCCGGAGTGCCAGCTTAATGTACTCGCATCAGCCGGCATCTCGGTCCATATACATATATAAATCATGCGCCGGAGCAAGGTACGTAGCTACTTTGGCAAGCAGTCTCTACAAACAACGCGGTAATGAAATGTTCCCTGCACCACAGCATCACGCGTTCAACCCCAACGGTGTGCGCTCTCTTTCCCTCCCCGCCCTTCACTGTCGTTCCAGCCGCGGCGCGGCGGCTGCAGTTCCCAGCGTCCACTCATTAAGGGCCACTCATTAACCGGCGGAACCGGGTCAGTCATGTTCCCCTGTTTTCGGCATTTGATCCTGATCGTCTCGATTCCTACGAGTTTGTAGGTTTCCCTCGCCGATCGGGGTGATCGCTCACTTTAAGCCGATTGAAATCGACTTTCCGTTTATGAGCATGCGGATCTGGCTTTCAAATGCTTCTAATATGTACTAAATCCTCGTTCCATTAAACATCTGGAACATAAGTGGGTCAGCTCGGGCGATCGTATCGCACTGTGATAAATAGTAAGAGCTCGTTGGAATTCGGAGCCTCTCGTTTTTCTTCGGCGAACCTGCGCTCTAAATACTCGATGGGATATATTATTAATACTAATTGGTTATCATACTTTGTTATCGCGGAATTTAATTGAACGGTTTCCGTTAAGTAACAAATAAATGTTTGTATACGTATTCCCTCTCGATTCAAAATGACTTTAGCCGAAAATTCAATAACAGTATGTCTGGCTTCTACCAGAATTAAATTTGCACGTGCTCCGTCATTCTTTTCAAACAGACGACAAACGCCCAGACCGGCATTTCGTGCCAGGAGAGGAATAGAGTTTGTCTTTCAAGGAGCTGAGAGAATGAAAGGTTATTCGAGAGAATGTAAAGCAATAAAAAAGGGAGCAGGTGCCTCCTAAGCAGATGTAACGATGAGTAAGTCTAAGTCGCAGACTGTAGGCCAGCATTTTGGCAAAAGGGACCTCGATCGAATAGGTAAAGTATATATAAAGTGCCAGTCTCTTGGAGGTTCCAAACTTTCCACTCCCAACTCACACCAGCCACATTTTTACTCTATATCTCCCCCTCGCGTTTTCCGAAGGCTTCTTCGACGAGCCCAACCCTTCTCCCTTTGATACCTACCATGGGAAAGACGATCTCAACCAACCGGCCGTCAAGGGCCGTCAGATGCTCGCCGGGCCGGGCGCGCCCTTTTTCGAGAAGAAATTCGAGCGAATTTTCGAGGGAGAAGCGCTGACCGAGGCATGGCGCAGGCAAGCGCAAGACCGGGTAATTAAGATGTGATTATATCAAACTAATTATCCGCCTTTTTGCCGCAGACACCGCTTCGCACTTATCGCGGTTATAACTTTCGCTCCGGGGTTTCCTACTAGCAGTTTACTTATCTTCGCCCCTCTCTCTTCCTCTGACGGCGAAATGCCGTTCTGGATTTCATGCTGTTTACCTTGAATCACTGCTCTACCTGATTACTGTGCCATCTTAGTTAATTAGTCATGCCGGTAGCCCACCCGAATTTATTGAGTACGGTGCAGTAGGGTTTTTGGCCCTCTGGGTCAACTCTTTCGAATTCAAGTTATTTGTCGACGGATCTGTTTAGCAGCTAAGTGGAAATTTGCATTGGACGTTATTAATTTCAAGCGGCGTGACAGCGAATCGCCCTGCCCCGTAATGGATGTATTTCAATTAAATAATAAAGTCTGTTCAATTAACGGGGCTGCCGATGCGCGCTTTCCGGCCAGGCGTGGACACAGTGGCCGGCTGGCTAAAATATGTTACCCGTCGATGGCAAACATGCGGTAACATATATGGACAAACAAATCCTCGAGCGGGATGCGTCATTGCGGCTAGTGATTAAGTGTACTCGCAAATGAATTAAATTATTTGCCCATCGAGCCTGATTCGATGTGTCTGTATTCGGATACTTCGGTCGGCGTTGATCTGATTTGTTGACCACAAACAGTCGTGGTCTCGGTCATCCAACTTCCGCGGCAAGTTTCATTTTGAGCAACTAGTCAAGGCAAAATCTCTTTCATTAGAGAATCTTAGTTGTTGGCTTTTGCGTGTCGGCAGGTGGATAGTGAGAAGAACAAAGTTTCGGGAACGTTGAAGCCACCCGACGGTTCAAAGAAGCATTCATCACCAGGCGACTCGTACGGTTGCTTCGAAAAGCCAACTCACTTCAGTCCCGTGCTCAAAGACGGAGCGATGGCAGGCAGGCAAAAGGGTGAACGCGAACCTCCGAATATGAAGACGAAGCCTAATCCACTGGGTGGCCCTGGATACGCCAATATCTGCTTGAACCCATTCCCCACTCACGCTCCGGAGCCCTACGAGGCCCAAAGGGGAAAACACGGTAAAAAAGCAAAAGTTCTTCGTGAGTAGTTGGAGCGCGTGAAATTACCCTGACAATCGGTTCACGGAAACGATCTAATTTCGCTAACCCCTTTTTTCACTCGCTCGGAAGAGTTCAGATCGACTCGCATTCAGCCACCCTCTTCAACCCTTCAAATTCAAAGTTCAAACAGGGTTCAGACTTTCATTTTTCCTCGTCTTCAGCATTTTATGGGAACTTTTGAGTCTTTTCAAATCTATAGAATTGAATGCGAGAGGAAGATAGTATTTTTCTTTCCGGTATAATACTACTGTGCTGAGCACATAAAGAACGGGTTAAAGTACACATTTAAACTGGAGAATAAATTTCAGTGAGCTGCGAGGCTCCATTAAACGTTGATGTTCTATCTCAAGCTCTCATACGCTATTCAAGAGCGCCACGGTGCTTAATGCGCCAAGGAAACAAGCTTTTCGACCAACGGCCCTGTGTACTTTCTCGAAATTCGGCCCACTTTCCAAGAATAAATACTTTTTCCCACCACTTTCCAAACACTGCATCCACAAAACATTAGCGCATCATCCAATACTCGGTGCATCGAGTTTTCCAGTTAGAGAACCTGATTTAAAGCATTTGTCTCACTATGACTCTGTTATTTATTTATTCCTTACTATGTTTTAAGATATGTACTTGTTCTCACGATCTGCCCTTCTCCCCTTGTCATCTGAGAATCTTGTCTCGCAAGCTCCATTTGCTAAAGACATTCATAACAGCGAGAAAAAGCGACAGCCATGCCATAAGAATTTTCCATCTGATGCCAATGGGCTCTCCCTTTAAATAGCTCAGTCCCCGAAATTCTTGAGCGCCAGTGCCATGATGGATTTCTTCCCACCGAATCCGTACAAGATCAAGGGGATTGGTCCCACATACATCAGACCTGAGGAGCCACCCTTGAAGATGATACCCCCAGGCCGACTTTACGTCCCATTCCCCAAGACGCCTGGCGGCAGCCACCATGGGTGTTTCAACAAATTTCCAGCGCACAGCCCCGACCCTTACATCAAAGAGAGGGAGAAGCCAAAGTCCGTGAAGCCGTTGCTATCCGGTGGTCCAACTTTTCGCAGCAAGTACACCAACAGTATCGTCGAACAAGTCACCAGGCGTTCCTGTAACGCAATTAATTATCTCAATTACGAGACTAGAGTGTATCCCATGTACAGCCAAAGTATATAGAAATCCACGGGAGATCTTTTCAATGAATAGATCCTCCTCTTTTAACCCGAGAAACGCCTATTCACCAAGTGAGCCTCATTACGGCCGCAAAGGCCCAAGTGACACTTTAGTTTCTCAGTTTTTCTCCCATTGAATCCGGCCCCCTCAAGTTTATCCGAATCCGAAGTCATTTTCCAAAATGTGCGGATACTTTTTGATGTTATTTGACTTGCCTTTAGCCTGGCTTGCTCCCTTTGCCCTTCCACTAGTTCTCTTCTCTCGTGCGCCGCGCGTGTAATGCCGGGGCTCACCTCCCCGGTGCAGCAAGAACAAGTGTTCTTTTTTACAAAAGGCGCCCGGCTTTCATGAAATTTCGGACGCTCGAGGTAACGAAGACGGGGCTTTAATAACCAGCTGCACATGAATGGGCCGCTGTAAAAAGTCTGCTGTGCATCAACGCGAGAGTGGAAGACAGACAGATAGACAGTGTGTGAGTGAGAGTGAGGGAGAGGGAGAGCGAGAGAAAGAGAGTGAGCGCTCGCGACTGGCTAAGTAAGGAATTCCATATTCAGCGCACGAACTTCTTTATGGCCGGTTCGAAAAGCTTGTACGTGGGGACGCGGAGATCAGGCATTAGGGCGGCCAGCAAGCCAAGGTACATACTCTGTTCCGGAAGCGTGACAGATTAGACTTTAGCTCGACAGACCCTTCAACGCCCGATCATTTTCGTCGGCTCGGCTTCGTTACAGCCAACCCCGGCCAAAGTATACAAATTCTCAAGTCACCGCAACCACACTCGACCAGCAACTTGATTCTTTCCAGGTTGTCGACTGAAATATTCCATGTATAAAAACACTGAGTTAATAAAAATATTGGAAATCCTGGAACAAATACCTTAAACAGAGCATTGAAGTAAATAGACAGCCGAGATCTTGAAACTAGCAATCCACCCGACAAGCAATCATTTTGATACGGGATTTCCGGGGTTTGCAATATATCTCCGACTTTTACTGACACACTTCATCGGTTCCGCGAGCATAGCAGGCAGCGAAGTACGTCGACACAAGTCAAATACAGGGCAGTGGAAACCCGGAGTTCTCGGATGCGTGTCTACGTGCGTGAAGTCGGATCCGGAGCGGAGGCGTTCAAAGCGAGTGACAGCGTTGTCCGAAGTTTCGGCCCTAATGAAATTCTAACGAATGTTCCATCGCACCGGCTCTCCCGGCAGCCTAGCCCTATCTCTCTCGTGCAGGCCGCCCTAGCGCCGTTCGCAATTAAAGTTGCCGGCAAACAGAGATGGCGGCGAGCAGAAAGCGGAGTACGGAATGACGAGCGACAGAGGGTCCTTGCTCCCTTCGCGCTTAAAGGGACCCTCGTGTTTAACTAGTGGCAAGTAACAGCGTGTAATTAACGGGTTGTTTCGTCCGACTGGGAAAAAGCCCGGGTCCGCGGCAGGCCGACACGCTCACGGGTTTCCCGGGGATCCTACTACGCAAAAAGGATCACACACGGAGCACCGGCAAATTATGCTGGGCCCTCAACACCCACCGGGAACGGGCGATAAGCTTTAATAAGTTGGGTTTCGAATTCCTGCCACGCCAGTGCCAATTTCTGCCAGGGGATACCAGTCCGTTGTTCTTTTAGGGGTTCATTGGGTAATGGCGGCTTCAAAGGGATTCTAATTAAGGCTGGAGCTGATCACCGACAGGCACAAAGGGCGGACGGAGGCGTTGGATCAGGAATCGATATTAATCAGCTGCATTATCAGGAGACTCGGATTCCTGATGAAATTGATATTAAACCGAGTCACGTGGCGGTGCGATAATATTCGCGCTAAAGATTCTATTGATATGATTATCTTCCTCCAGCAGAAGGTCTCACTGATATATACTTGCACTCTGCATCATCCTGTCTCGTAATTGCTATTAAGTATCCTGAGCCATCGCAGTTAATAATGTTCCACCGTTCGATACTCCTTGATAAAACGGACCTCGCTCTCCATTCTAAACCATACTGCCAAGCAGATGTCCGACACGAAAACTGAAGTGATGATTCCAGTAAATTTGTGTTCCTGGCACCGAACATATAGGCATCTAAAAAAAATATCCCGTAATGAAGCGCAATAAACGTTTTTGCGAGCGGTTTGGCAGGCCTGAAAAATATCGGGCTTGCTGTCTCCTGGCAGTGGAGAAATGACGGTTGGCTAAACGGGCGGAAGAGGGGATGCAGGTATGATTCCGCGAGATTTATTCCGTGGTTGAGGCCGGCCATTTCTCCGCGGCGTGTCGTTGCGCCGGTATTAAACATTCCAGGCATTGCAATAGCAGCGGCCATCCCCCTCCCTCCAGCCCACCCAATACACACCCTTATACCCTTTGTAGCTCGGAACTCCCGGGGAACTCCCGGGACTCTCGGCACTCGAAGACGAGACGACCGCAACCACACATGTGAACTCCCCCGCCAATCCCTCCGGCGACCCTTGTCCCTCAAACAGTGGAATGCGGCCAAAGAAGATCGGAACTATGCGAGCCGGGCCCACCCCTTTCTTCCCGCGGAAAAGATGCAGGGAATTCTCGGTAAGAACCAATTTTGCAAGTTTTTATTCGATCCCTTATCGTTTCCTCTAAAGTTCCGGCCCTTGGAGACCACTTGTTAGTCGTTGCATGGGAGTCGGGATGTTTCTCTATTGGCTATCTCGACTGGTGGTCCTTTCAAGCACTTTGGCATCTGCGAGTGGACGCTCAACGAGTTCCGGCGCGCGTTGGACCACTTCGCCGAGCGGCGCGCAAACGCCGCAAACGCCGCAAACGCGCCGCTCGATATCTTGCCAGGCGAGACGCTGTTTATTCAGTGTTCTTAGTCGAAGTTTGCCATACATATTTGAGTAGGAGAAGTAGGCGGGGCGGGGGTGTAAGATTATTACTGTTTTCTCTGTCTCCCAGGTGCGCGTCGAGGCCGTGATGGCTCCGAGTAACAGGCAGCTCTGGGATTACTGGTACGCGCCGCACGGATAATACAGCAGTGTACCCGAACGCGCTTCGAACTGAATCCCCCTTTAGTGTTCAACATGCTGTGTATCTGTTCCGCGTGACACATTACTTGCGCGCAGACACACATGTATTTACGTGCGTGTACACGTGTTCGTCCGGCTCCATGCACTTGATACTTCTGTTGAGAGCGTTCCATGTGCTTGCTCGGAGATGTAAAAAGCCCGGTGGTGCGTAGCGCGTCTCTCTCTAGCTGCTTGACCTATTGTTCTCGCTCTGAGTAACTCTTCCAGCAGAGTGAGGTGGTCCATCGTGGATTAAAACTAATTATGTGGTGGAAATAAATGCTTCTTCAACTAGGATAAGAGAGAGCTGAGTAAATAAGTTAATTAAGTAAATAAGTCGATGATACGATTTTGTTGTCTGTTCGCATTATGGGACTTTGGGGATCCAGGACTTTTAGGACCAATTTTCATGTGAACCAGGCTCTTACAATTCTCATCACTCTCAACTGATCAGTCCGACTAAAGGCACTGTGGATCCAAGGTGCCCGAGGGACGAAGCGAAAGTGGAAAACTGACGGCGAAAGACTGACAAATGTTATTACCGGGACATAATCAGTGACACGCGACGTGCCGCCCGGAATTGGAAGACAAAGTGGAGGCCACGCGAGGTCGCAAAAGGAACAATGGAAGAAAGTGAGGCTACCGGGAGTAAAAGCAACGATAAGGCCAATTGAACAGTGGCAGGGGGGTGGGAGCCTCGAGCATCGGCGAAAAAGGGAGGTAGAAGCCGGGAGAAAATGAGGCAAGGCTGCTACCAAAGAATCTGGCAGCCGCCGCCCTTTGCACACGTGGCTTTCTAATCAAAGGCCAAACACCCGCTGTTCCGCTGCAATAACCAGAAAGCTGAAAGCTCCAACTAAAAATCGCACCGACGATAATTCCCACGATTCCCGAGGCGGGGAACAACCCCATCGGGACTTGCGATTGTGAAAGGGTCCCGGCGCCCAGTCGGGAATAACTGGCGGTCCCAGACAAATTAGATTACCACGCAGGGGGTGGATGGCCGAGTCGCAAAACGGACAGGACAGATAAGGAATATCGTGGGGATAAATAGTCGAGGGAGTTGCACTGGGTAGAGTGGCGAAGTGCGGGAAATAGGTAACTACGAAGAACCTCAGTGAATTCTGAGGTAAGCGGGGTGTGGGATTGGCGGAGAAGCGTTCAAGACATGGAAGGGAAGGGATGGAAGAGAAGGAAGGAAGAGAGGAATGACGGGGAAGAGGCTGGAGTGTCGTGGCCTCTCATCCGTGCTCGCTTTCGCCGGCGAGCTTTCAGCGGGAAAGCTGCCGTAAAGCCGGCCGTTTCAACGAATGTTAGGAATATCTATCTCCGCGCCGGCTAAAACCAGCATACACATCGTAAGAATAGGTTGAATGGGGAGCGCCGGGGCTCTAAAGAATATCGAATACCACGGGATATCCCAGTTACGAGCGAGCCTTGAAAGCACAGCCGCGCGACTCATCCGTTTATATAACCCCCGCTTCACACCACCTTCCGAACTTCTGATCCACTATGTATGCGCTTCCAGCCACAGCTTTCTTCTATCCTCCCTCCCCCTCTCTCTCTCTCCCACTCTCCGAGATGAGTGGCCCATTCACTTCGCTCGCCTTGTCTTGCCGAAGTTGGAACTTCACGGACCATTCGGCGATGCTGGCCGCTTTCAAGCGTGGGATTACGGTAATTATTGGTTGACTCTGCTAGAAAGCTCAGTTCGGCCTCGTTAATGAATTCGATAGACTCTACCGTTCCAACACTTTGATATCAGCGGGAAGGTATTGTGCGCCAGTCATGGCAAACCGGGTACATGAAATATGACGGGCCCTTTCGGTCGTATGTATTTGCCGATTTCTATGCCCTATTGACGAGGATATCTCGAAATTCGAGCCGACTGCTAGGACAAAGTATATCTGGCCCGCTGCACTTTCCGGATGATTAAACGGATTGAGTCAGGACGGATATTCATTTCAGAGCTCTTGGTTTTATTCGTAATAATAGCCCCATTGCCGAGCTTTGAATTGAAGTCATTCTACATAGAGGGAGAACGATCGGCAGACAATGCAGTCTGGGCAAAAACCAATCCAAAATTGGAATTCTGTCGAAATTCGGCGGAAATTCTCGTCCTCGAAAATCCTCTTTTCATTCCCAGCTTGTACTATTATACAATCTGGAAAATAACACGACAAAGTATTCGCACGCAGCCGTGTACGTGTCGCCAGACACAAACCGGTGTCCGATGCAATTTATCGGGGAATTACAGTCTCCCCTAGAACACCCGCTCCATTTCCCTCCGTCTTCTCCTCGGCATAGTGAATAAAGAGACAAAAATTCCCTGAAGATTTGATGCACTCGCATCTGCCAGTTCTCTGCCACTCAAGTACGTCGGAGAAGAATTTTGTAAAAAAATGGGGTAAAGTGTGCGCATGTGGCATTTGCGATTCGATTTGCCGTGTGGTTGGTTGGGCGAGATGTGGGCAAAGCTTTTAATCCAAGTGACGTACGCGCGATAATGCCCGCGCACCGACAATGAAGTCACTCCGGGCTACGGTGTCTAATAGGAGGAAATGAAGAAATGGACGTGTTATCGGTGACTGCAGTGGCCTCGCCTGAATCCCCGGTATTCCATGCACAGCCGGCACGGAAATGGCAGTGGCTGCTGGACGCTGTGAAACGATCGGATATTCTTGGCAAAGGGGATCGCGTGCTCTACTCTCTTTTCCCACCTCCATCGTGCTCAATGGCTTTATGGTAGCTTCGACTCGCGCCCGGAATACCATAACGAGATACCGAACCTTTCATTCATAATTTTCTTGGCTGATATGCGCGTGCCAACTCCTTCTCACGCAAAGCAAATCTGATAAAACGCCAACCGCATAACTACCACCCTTCCACTTCTATTGAGTTCACAGCTTCAAAGTGCCTGTGTTCGTTGTAAATAATTATATCGAACACGCGAGAAATTCAATGTCGAGTGTGTCAGGCCGAAGGTTTCAAGAGTGGGTCGGATCTATTCTGTTCCCCCGTACCGAGCGCGAACCGAACACGGTTAATACTTGAGGAGCACGGTTTCCCATCTCAGAAGCGCGCACACTGGCATTACGGCTGGTTATAATTTCAGAATTCGATGAATAAACAATCAGCATGTGCGCCGAGTAACGTGTCGGATTTCCCCGGGATTCGCGCGGTTCCGCCTGCCGGCCAGCGACAGTCCAAAGTCTTGCGGTATTAACAATTGGACATTGCGTCTAGTACCCGCTGATGCAACCCCTGTCTGCATTTCGCGGCTTGTTACGTACAAGCGAGGCCCCACCTCCTCTTTTGCAAAATAAATGCTGCCGCGTGGAATTTCCATAGTGCGCGGTCGGCAAACAGGCAAAAACAACTTGGCCCGACACATTTTCACCGTTTCACCAGTCGCCGTCGGTTCACACGCGAATGCCAAATGAAATTTGCGTGGAAACTGGCAGGTTTACAGTCGCAATTACATTAGGTATACGAGCGGCCAGCAACTGCCTACTAGAAAAGCAAGGTCAAAGGGGCCACAGTGTTATCGAGAGATGAAGACGCGTACGGTTAGCTTGATGTGGAATGTATGAGGAAAGACGACTCTAAACCTACGGGATATCGCATGGATGACTTTAGGAATATTGTTGCAATTAGAGGGAGCGACTAATAAACCGCAATTTGACATACCATGTCAAGAACGGTTCTCGGGATACATTTCCCGTCCCATTCTTGTCGTCAACCCTCAGGCGCGTAGATCTAGTCCCACACCAATTAGAGGAAAATAGCAAAGCATCTACCCAGCTTAAACTTTCGGTAAATAAACACGAGGCAGAGCCTGCCTTCGCATCTCTCTCCACGAGTCGAATCACGACGAACTTTCCAGTGGAATTAGACGTCTCGCAACTGCTTTGAAAACCAGGAAAACTGCAAAAAGTGTCGTCTTTGCAGTAGCGCGAAACAAGTAGGAAGGCGGCGGCGAGCGGCGTTTTATTTGTCCGAAAAAACAGACACACGTAGCCCAGGCATGGCCAGGCCGTGATAGCCGGGAATTATTTATCGGCATTGATTCAGCCCTTTTTTACGGCACGATTTCAGCATGCGCGGACATTTTTCCGGCGGTCGAGCGGAGCAAAGGAGGATGGCTTTACGTCTCTCTTTAAATTTACCGCGGGGATTATCCCCGGTTAATCTCGTAGCTTTCGAGCTTTCGCGTTGCCGGTTGTCGCTACTACCCTCACCCACCCCCCGCCCCCTTACGCCAACCTCGAGATATATAGGTACATCATATCCTGTTTTACGGCTTCGTTCTTTGTAACCGTTTTATAGATTCAATAACGGTTTCCAAAATATTCGCCGCAAGACTCGTCCAAGGATTTGCATTTTTACGACCACCTGCCGGGGGTAGTATTCCACCTAATATTCATTTGGCGAGGGCTGTAAACGGATCGTTGGTAATTGTTTGGCAAATTAATTTAACTGGCTCGGTTTAATTCAGCTGTGAAGGGTTTTAAAGGAATTGTAGATTAGCTAGCATTTCCCTGATGTTACGTTTTTTTCTTTGCCCGATGATTCAATATTGGTTAAGAGTAATGGAACCGGCCGTTAATATTTACTGCGACATATTGCAGCTGTAAACTTTGCGATAAAAATCGTCAGAAGTCGTGTTTGTTTATTCCCGTTTGAGCTTGCCTGCGGCGAAACTCGTTATAAATTTTAGTGGGCAATGGCAGCAATCGGGATGGTGTTTGGTGATTGATTAAAAAATCCTGGGCGCACGATAGCGATGGGGTTTCCAGTCAAAGTTTCATTCGCTAGGAGGCCGGAAAGATATCAAGGAGGGAAAGGAGCGCAGAGAATTCGCATCGAAACTTTCCACCGGCTGCATACGTATTCCGAGGCAGTCCGGATCCACACGCGTATCAGATTCTCAAGCCACGTAGCGAAACGATATACGCGTATGTGTACACGTGACGCCCGTGCGCGCCTTCCATACAAACGAGATACTGCAACCCTTGCCTCCGGCTGCAGCCGAGTTTTGGAGGCCAGCATCCGAAACCATCCGATTCGAGCCCTGATTAATTACTTCGAGGTCCCATCGATTTTTCCGCGTTTCTTCCACTCTGCCACGCACGGAGGACATTCCAACACCTGCCTGAAATTCCATGGCTTCTCGGAGGAATTGTAAAAGGCGGGAGGGTGGCATGGGAGGTGACGATTAATCCTGAGGCGTAAATGACACAGGCTTTGGGGCCGGTCGCTAATTTGTTTGTCATTTCATTTTTTTCGTGGCTGTTATTGTTTGCTCTCGATAATGATGGATTCGGTCATCAGGTGAAATTATGGATTCTTAAGAAAGAGACTCTGCTTCCTTATTGATACTCAGGTGCGGAATAACAGTTTTTCAGTGTATTACGAGTTACATGTATCCGAATGTTTTCCTTCCTCCAATACGTATTCCTGCCGAGGAATAAATCGGGGGAGAAGTCTTTAACTGTAGGAAACACAAGTTTACATGACTGGATGTTGGGTGAGGCAGCCTCTCTTTCGCCGCCGTGCGATCCCTCGGTTTATTCTGTGGATGCGATCGTCAACCTGGGTCCGCAGTTTGTTTCAATACCTCCGAGATAAACAGGCAAATATGTGCATTCTCGTACACAACAAGTGCTTTCCTACCGGCGAATGAATTGAACTTAAATGTTTTGTTACGGTCCTGGTGCCCTTGCTACCCCGTTATACCAAAAATCTGACATCCCTGGTCTGAAGCTCTGAAGAGGGTCCTTGACGATCCCGTCGTTCCATTGTATAGTTCAATAAAAAACCACATCATCGACAAGAGCAATCTGGAAGTACATTTCCTTCCAGTATCGAACGCTCTAATCAATAGGACATCCGATATTATGTTTATGAAAAATGTATGACGTACATAAGACGTATAACTAATATCACGTATTTACAAGATAAATTAATAACCGCCAGCAGACGCGTCCTTCGTAATCTACTTGTTTACTTGGATCGATATTTCCCCCGGGTCCCCACCAGATTCTAATTACTTAGCGACGTTCGCCTATTCTCCCTGCCGAGCTCTTTCTGCTTCTTCCTCTCCTTTTTTTAGTTATTCAGAGCTTTCGGTGTCGTGTGGGAATGCGGTTATCGGTTCCCGACCCCTCGCATATTAAATCCTTCTCCTTCGACATCGATACGCATTTGACAAATTACTTGGGAGATTGGGAACTCCGATGTCATCATCGGATCACCTCGGGCTCTTTCTGGGACTCTGGCTCACTTGGGAAACACGACGACGGCTTCCCCTCCGCGGTGCTCCAGTTTCTCCTATTTAAATCTGCCTTCCAAAAACCCCCTTCAATTACCCGCGTTGACATCTGCCACTGATAATAGATTCGGTTATTCACATTTCAGTATGTCCACTGTTCAAGATTTCTCCAATTCTCAGCATTGGTCGTGTTTTGGAGTATTCTGAGATTCAGGCTTGTTCAAATAACTAATAGTAATTGGGTGTTTCCTGAATAAAGTGCGTAATAATCAAAGTACAAGGAGTAAGCTCTTTCTCAAGCTTATGTCTACTTGCGTTGTGTGAAGCACAGCGCAGGCCACTCTCGTTCACTGGGACACGAAGCCTACGGTAAGATGACGTAAGACAGCCAGCTCCGTCGATGACACTGGAACAGTTCCAGGAGTCACCTGTGCGCCCGCTGGGCGCGGCGCGTGCTTTCCGCAAGCTTGTTCCTCTTGTGTGTTATCTGCTTTATTGAATCACCGTAGCCACCGCTACCTACGACTGCTATCCCTGCGGGGCAATCTGCCATCCTTACGCCGCTGTATCTATACCCACATTTCTACCCACCTCCCTCTTTTTCTCGAGCCCTGTTCTCTCTCATTCGATAGGTTCGCGCCGGGAAACTTTCCGACGCTCATCGGGAATCGCTTGCCGGATTCGGTGTCATGTTTACGGCGTCTCCTCTGTGCCTCTTACTTCAACCTACAGGCACCGCCAATTTCTCCGCGGCACCCAACCACTTCCGCTTCACTAGACCGCCTGTTTTTTTAGAATAGTCGCCGGCAATCGACGAATCAATACGTTCTTTCCATACACTATTATCTAAACACAATTGCAAAGTGATGTGTTCACAATTGGCAGGCAATTAATTTGTATATTTAAATAAACAAGTCTAACTGCGCGACAACACTTGGTGGCGGAGTACGCGGAACTCAGGGAGAGCGCCGGTGGGTACACGCAGCCGCTTTTAAATATTCCGAGTGCCGGGCGTGCTCGAGCCATTTGCATGACGGACTGGCCGATTTAATTGTCCCGTTTTCAAGCAGTGTATCATGAACGAGAGATTACCGTAATTGCGGAATCAGCATATTGCAAGCTTTAAAGCTGCACGGCAGAGCCACGCTCCCGGTGTAATTGAGGCTCTTCATATACAATTCCGCCAGCTGATAGAGTCGGGGTTTAAGAATAATCGCAGGTAAGATTAAGGGGCTTCATTAATACAGAGCAAATGGTGGGGAAGCCTATCAATCATTGCTCAAGTATTTCGGGGATGCAATTTCTCTTAATAAATCGTGCCGGGTGGGTTGCCCTACCACCCTACCACCCTTCCGCCCTCCCACCCTCTGGCCTCATCCTCGATGCAGAGGGAAGCTCAGGATGAAGAGGGAACTATTCTCGAGCCGAGAGGCGGAGGCTAATGACTCCATCGGTCTTCCGCGAATCCAGCAGTCCTGTGTTCAGCAGTTTAACGTTGATTACCGCGCATAATGCCTCCGATATGCTTATAATGCAGCCGGGCTCGATCGAGCGTCGTCTCACCCCCCGCCCCCCCTCTGCCCCCCTTCTCTTTCCCTGGATAAGGATGGCGCCTTAAGGCGCCGACAATGGCACTACAATTGTAATTAACTGCTCGCATTAACCCCTACGCCCGGGCGTTCTGCGGCTAATTGCATTAACGAGCTGAGTGCGCGTGAGATGGGCGATGTCGATGGGGATGACGCGCCGGCACGAGATAGAGAAATCAGATCGCTTAACCCCCAAGGAGATTCCAAAGGGATGTCCATCGTGGCATCCGCCGAATTGAATCCGCAGGTAATCTCGCCGATCGTAGTATATGTGCGTCGAATACATATCGCTAGAGTGAGGCTTGGAGAGATTGAGGGGGCTGGAGAGTAGGAAGAAAGCAGAGCAGCTCGAGGAAGGAGATAGGGCGGCCGGCTTTTTGCTGGTTTAAGTTTTATTGGCACTCTGATTTACGCCTTATCGAGCGAATGGAGAAGCAGCCAAAGGGAATTTAGATGAAAGCGATCGCGAAAGGATAGCAGCATAAAGAAAGGAGCGGCTCAAACGAAAGGAGATCGACTTTTGTCGGCAGATCCTCGCTCGGTAGAGAAGCGTGCCAGTCAGAGCGATTAACCAGGCGCACGTGAGTTCTCAAAGCAGATATAAGTGAGAAGGTGTATTGGGTTCGCTTTGTGCGATACGTACAAATAACCGGTATTTCAATGAATTCTGCCTATGAATTCTGTGGCCATTTCTATATGCCTCTTTCTTTCACGTCTTCTGCCAGCAACCAATCAATTAACGATTGACCCCAGGATGGATTGGACTGATTCGATGATTATTGACCGTCCTATCAAGTGACAGACGTACGCGTGTATCTCGATTTCTCTCTGCTTACTCCGCGCATTTTTCCATACTTTATATTCACCTCCCGTCTGACCCAGTTTCTCGGACTTTCAGCGCGTCCCCCCACCACCGTAGAATTGTCAGCCTACTCTCCCAAAGAGCGCGGTATTGTCGTGATTTTCGCCAATAGATCAATCGCAAAAAATCAGCCAGTCCATTCGGCAGTATTAATGGTTGGCGGTAAGGCTGCGCTATTCGCATGCCCGACTCATACTGCGGCAAGCTCCTCAAAGCAACACGACATCGCGCGTGCTGTACTTAGTCGCGCGAAAGGCGGCTAATAAAAGGCGGATAAGCTTTATCTCGTCCGATAATTGTACTTATTTCAGCGGCAACCTGTCGTCCAGCACTTATCAATTCGTCGCGGCCGACTTTGATCTTCGCCTAATTACAGGGCCACCCAGGGCGCAGTCCCTTTTTATTTCCAGCTGGGTCCCCTATTTTTAGATACTAGAGCTACTAGCCTGAGAGTGAAAAGGTGCCTGTAATCCGAGAGGTTCGCCAAGCAAACTGATTTAAAGGACTAATATTGCCTATCACCGTAGCTGCAGGGCACCCAGGCACCCAGGACATTTGTTCGAACGTATGGAGGGTGGATAGAATGCGCCCTTCGATGTCTTCTAAGTCGAAACGGAGCACTGCTTATCTCCCCGGGGTCTTTGGTCACGTAGGTATTAGCGATAGGACCGGACGCATTGGCAAGGTCTACTCGAGTGTCGAAATCTCTGACACAGTACTACACTGGCCTTGTACCCGCCAATTTGGTCAGCCAGTGTTCAACACTCCGGACAATACTTCAGCCCGTGTAATCGTCGAGTGCTGATAGGAGGGTAAAAGGGTAGGCAGGGTGGTTTCTAATTTCTCGTGAGACTGGTTTCAGGGGAAGAAGAGTGTTTTGTGTTTACTGCGTCGGAAACGGCAGGCTGCGGAGAGGGCACCGCGATATTCGCCGAGCAGCGGCCACCATAGGTCAAGCAATGTAGGGTAAGCCTAGTGCCGATCGAGCTCGCTGATACACCCCCAGGTACGCAACGCAATATGCCGGGGTATTCTAGTGCACATACTAATCCCTGGGAATGTAGCGGCGATTCACTCTATCAAGCATGGATGCTTCCTGCTGGGCATATCATCCCGTGATTCCCTGCTTTCCAGATTCGCCGATCTCTCACCGCTCTCTGCATCCCCCAACAGGCTTCCCTCTTTCACTCCCTCGCTCTCCTCTCCGCGGTTATACCTCGGTTAGCCGGCACAATCGCGCAATAGCTACCATCTATGCTCTTTATGCAAAACAGGATTCATCCGACGAACCGAGCTCGCAGAGGAGGGAGGGGGAATGAATGGTGGAAGGGTGAGGGTGATGTAGAGGAAAGCGATATTCACGAGTATCCGGGAGTCCCATATTTTCCGAATGTGACCCACGTGGTCACCGCAGAACGCACCTGCTATCTTGCACTAGCTGTGACTTGTCTGCGCACTGGTACATACCATGTACTCGGTAAAATGCGATATAAGGCATTCCCCTTTTTTTCGCGGCATTCCGACGCCGACGCACGCCACATACACAGACCCCACCAATCTACGTATACGCACACACACACAGAGGACGAAATGGTGAACACCTCGCAATCTGCCAGTCTCCCCCCTTTTTTTCTCTCGGTCCACCACCGGCTCTGTCTACTTTTTTTCGGTCTCGGCTGGATAATGCAGCGCGGCGGTCTCGGCCCGGTTTCGCTCTGCCGTTTTGCCAGCTCGATTTTTTGCGAGCGACGCCGCCGGCGTGAGCTCCCACTGATGGCGGTGTAATGGCGCTTAAAATACATACGTACGCGTAGTCTCGCCTCGGCGTGACGAAGCGAATCCGCCACCACGCGTGCGAGCCTCGCACTGCGTGGGCTGGCGGAGCCTATCAGCAACGGGGTCGCCGAAAACTCACGCGTCTTCCACTGGAAGAGGTTTGTGTTCGGTACTTCGAGTTGGCTTGTGCGTCGGGGGCACTAACGGCTATTCAATCGAGCGCCATCTTTGTACATCGGCTGAATTATTCATGGACTATTCTCAGGGAACAATTAAGCACATGGGCCATCTTTTGCGCGATGGAGAATTTTCTGCCGGACGCTGGCGTCAGTGTCGATTCGCTTTGGGGGAGATGGTATTGCTAAATGGGAGAGCGGGAATATGTTGAACTAGAGTCCTGATGGAAGTACAATCGCTAATCCGAGATGGCGTTTGGTAATCCTGGTACCTACACTTGATTCTCAAAACTGTCCCTAGGACACCGGTTCTATTATATTCATATTTGGTTATCACAGAGCTATTACAGAACGATTTCGCTTTGTGGAATTGTAGTGAGGCTCGAGGGTGACGCTAAATTGGAATCATCGAGCTGGCACGAAGGTTGCAGCGCCGATGTATTCGATCAGGGACGAAAGGGTTGGTTTTTGTGCTTGGCAAGCGCTTGTTGCCGCTTGGCGAAATTAAAAACCAGCAATGCGTGAACCCAGGGATGAAGGGCGGAGGAGAAAGAGCTGGGGACGGACATCGGTCGATAATCGATCGATCGCAATTTAATTAAAACGCAATCTTTCGCTGTTTAGCGCCCTTCCAGCGGCTCAAACGTAATCACGCATGGAGCCGCTTATATAGTTGACTGCTCATGTGTGACGATACATGACACCGACATATCCGCGCGTCTCTTATTTCGCCAATACTAAACAGAATCCCGGGAGAATGTTGTTGGCAGAACAATGCCAGTCATTAAGAGTCTCGCACGCTATAAAGCAAGTTTTATTATCATGTTTTTTTATTTACAAGTATGACCTCCTCGAATGCTGCGGGCGCGGCTGCTTCTTCCTAATGGGCGGGAAGAGTAGTCGGCCGAGATCATTAGACACGGCTGATTGATAATCGGTGGCCGTTCACCGGGCGTACTGAGACATCGAATCGCAGCTTTAAATCCGCCAGGCGTCCGGTCGACGTGAAGCGGAATCTTCGGACTAAATTCGCCACCATTGTTTTCAGGGTGAGTATCGCGAACTTCTGACCTGGAAGTATATAATTGGTAAAAGTGCCGCGGCTACTATTCGCCGAGCGATCTGGGATAAGCTGATTTAATTAATACCGCGTCGGTTGGACTCGGAAAATGGCACGCTCGGTAGGTATACACGGGCGGGTTGCGAGCGAATTAAGGGAGATACACTACAGAGAAAACATGCCCACGTACCCACACAGCTTCTGACACCGTAACTGAAGCCCATGAAAGCGAAAGGATGCCTCTTCGCCGAATTTTCCGGGAGGAACCTCTCCGGGATGAACTCCTCCGGCCGCTCCCAGTGCTCCGGATTCCGGTGCAGCATATATGCGAAGACAATCACCATCGAGCCCTCCGGTAGACAGTACGAATCTAGAGCAAGCGGGTATCCCGTGTAAGTTAATACTACATTCGTCATAATTAGACTGGGCCAATTGAAAGCGTGGGAAAGCTTCCGTTGCTTCAGCATTAACGGCCAAAAACTAGACCGCGCTCTTACCTAGTTGCACCTCCTTGGTAACTTTCCTCGCGAATAAGGCGCCAATGGGGAAGAGCCTCACGGTCTCCTTAATAACCATCTCGAGGTACTTGAGGTCCGCAAGGCAGGACGCTTCAACTCGCCCGTTGCCAACCACCTCGGCGACCTCCTGCCGCACTTTGTCCTGAGCAATTAGTTATGACGCCGGTCAAAGTTACGGAGTAATCATCGAATTTCCATGCATCGAACTGCCCATAACATGTTATCAACCGTTGACGCACTAAATCGTTAAAGCTAACTTCGGCTCCCGCCACCGATTACCTACGTTGATAAAGTGTGCTTCTGCTGGCGATAGGACAAGATGGTTATATGCTCCCTTGCGCAAGCACTGTGTTACGATCGTTAGAGTAGTTGTTGGAGTATTATAGCAGTGCCAATCGATCTTTTAATCGCGCTCGGGCCAATTAAAATGTTGTCTACAAATCGTTAAACTATTACTTGAGTTAAGGAGGGCAATTACTAACTTGGATGTCTGGATGCATTGCCAGCATATGAAGGACGAAGCAGGAGATTTCGCTGAGGGGATCCAAAGCCTGAAAAGCCAAATTATAACCTGTAGTACTGAGTTGGTCCTGGGTAATTATAGAATGCTTTGACAGATAATGTACAGCAACATAAACGGTCGTCATGTCGTCCAGCAGTGTTTTCTCCGAGACCATTTTTTTCGTCTCCAACCACTCCACCATCTGTTTCATTATCCCCGGCTTCTGCTCTTCGGTATAGCTGTTGCTCAGCGTGACCCTCTCCTTCTTATTTCTTGTTATTGCCTGCAAAATGTTCACTTTGTAAGTTTCGCGCGTTATCCATAAATAGCAAAGTTAGAACGTACGTCCTGGACAAAGTCGCGAAATTGCTTTGTAGCTTTCCTGGACTCGCGACCGATCCTCGTGTTGTAAAAGATGAAGTCCACGTGGTTCCAGATGCGCATCATTTTCTCATAGAATATGATGTATAATCTATAATTGCGGCGTGCAAAGTTTCCTCAAGTTTTATTGGGGCCTTTCAATGAATTAGAAAGTTGAGTACCTGTGATGATTGTCGGCGACTTCGTCGGCTAGTTCCCGTTGGCTGTCACTCGGCGTGGACAGGACCGTTTCTGTAACATTGCCTTCCTAGGTAATATCCCCGTATTAACCAGATTTCTTGATCGGGTGAGTAGCTCCTACCTCTGACGATATTGTTGGAACATCGCACCATAAATGGCATTAGATCGAACTCGCCGCTGTCGAGTTTACCCTCAAGTTCGCTGGCACACTTTTCACTATGGTGGTTGTAGATATCGGCGAATGAAGTTAAAGTCTCGGAATTCATCGCCGTCAATATTTGCTTTCGTCGAAGTTTACAACTGGGATCTGTTGATTAAACGTATCCGGCGAATACCCTCTTGGCTATTCATCGCGCCGATGAAAGGCGAGGCCGGCGCCTCCCGAAATGAAATCGGTGTTATATTACCTTCGGTGAGAATGATGCTGTCACCTACCAGCGGCTTCCACTCATGGTAAAAGTCAGCCTTGAGCGTGGTACCTTGGCTGCTCAAAATAATCTGCCCAATAGATTTCCAGGGAAAATCAAGCTACTCTATCTCTGCCATTAATTCGGGGCTAATCCCCATTAAATATTTTTATCATTCAAAAGTTGAGTTATGCGAATTTCGGGAACGACTCTAATTCAATTTGCAGCCCTTCGCTTTATTGAGTAATACCTTAGTGTCTTCGGGGTCCATCGTAAATATATATAATTGGGGACCCATCCAGAAACGTAAGCGGGGCATGTAGGATTTCATCATTTTTGTCAACGTATTCAGTGCATCTGCAGGCAAATATATTATTAGCCCCGGAGAATCATGAATGAATGTGGTGGGTGCGTAGAATAGTACCATAGGGGTTTTTGGTCATTATTAAAGCATTGCCCAATAAAGGTAATGCGGGTGGACCAGGCAGTGTAGAAGCGACTTCGAAAAATCTCATTTGCCTGACCCACATCTTCTTCATGTACATCCACACGTACGGGACGATCGATATCGCAGATAATACGAGTACAGCACCTAGCGAATGATTATAAAATCATTATTTCTAAATAGTGTATTTGTAAATACAAATCAATTGGAAGGATTGTCACGTAGCAATCCGCACGTAAACCCCATCGCATTATCACACAAACGACTATAAGTTCTTGGTGAAGGCAAGTTTATAGTCACCGGGCTGTTTAGTATTCCAAAGAACAAGTGTCAAGTGTACGTTCGTTGTGGCACAATTCCGGCTTTCGCTTTCGATTTGCCCGCTCGGTCCCGGAACAAAGCGATACTCAATAAATGAATAGCTAATTGAATTACTCCGGTACTTAACGGGCTGACGTTTCACGAGCATGCGGTCGATTGTACTTCATTCCGGTCGGTGCCTTGGTTTCACAAAAGTCCGCTTACCCATTCGATTTACTGATAGATTATTGCTCAGTGGGGCTTGTTACTCATTGTTCGTGAAATGTTAATTTGTACAGCCAGATTGGCCCGAGGATGACTGCGGAGTACGCCAAATATTATTATCGGCAAGGGCGCCAAGTATCCCCGGAGTGGCCGCAATTATACGCGTAAATTGCGCAATTATGGGGCGTGTAGGCGGAATCAATTGGATTTTCGTCGCGATCGCCGCGGTGCTTTAGACCCGTCACATTTGAGTTACACAATATTCAGCCTCACCGCTGTATAATATATTTACCCAGCCGAAGTTCGAGCGCTTCATGAAATAACCGACACCGACACACTTAAAACTTGATTAACGCAACTCAATGTAAAAGGATAACGAGCAGATTTTCCGATAACAATTCATAAAGCTCGTTCATTTGTGAACATTGTAAGACTTTTATTTTCATTTGCTAAACGTCAATGGTATAATGTTTTGGGGTGCTGATTGTCCCCTCTGGATTAGAATTTAGTATAAAGTTTCAAATTCGCGCGAGTACTTACTCAGACCAATGTGCTTAAAATATTTTGTGATTAGTCCACCCGCAGGCGCTTCGTAATCCATGATGAAGTCCGTTAGAGTTTCCCTATAAAGTTACTTATATAATTGTTCACTAAAGCAGCTTAATACGCTGCAAATACTGTTGACCGAGTGATCACCGATGAGGCTACGGTCGCGCGAGGGAGTCTATCTGGCGAACGATTAGAAACGTATCGAGTAACTGACAAGGGGGAACGCACATTCCGACAAAAGCGTTGACGAATAATGGCACGTCTTACACGTGCCATTCGAGTTGACTGTGTCGCTTTCTCGGCAGAGCGGTCAGTCTAAGAACTAATGTTAGTAATTCTGATTGTCTCTAGATGTGTTTCAAATTCGTTTCTTTGTGAGGAACGCAATTACCTTGGCCATATTGCTTGTTACAACCGTCGTTTGTGTTACCGCTATGATGCCTCCTCGCATGAGATGGATGATCAATAAATCAATAAATTCTAAAATCAGCAAAATTCAATAGTATAAAGCTGATCCAATTATCCGCATTACCATGTATGGGGAATACACAGCGCCATTTACACGCGCACGCCTGGTCGCATGAAGGAGCATGTTATGATACTCCTGTTGAATATACATCTGATCAATATTAGTATATGAGGCATTCACATGGGGATAGTACGTAATCGACTGTGTATGATTTGGTTCTGTATGAGACGTTTATATGTTCTAATACATCGTCTGCCATTCTAATCAAGTCTGTTGAAGAGTTAATACATAATAAAGTTTCATTGGTTCTTCTAAAGAGTTTAACTAATTAACACGTTATAAGGAATCTCAACAGTAGTTACGTAACCAAGCTGACAGCCGCACTTGAGATTGAAAACATGAATGCACTAACGACAGTACTGAATCTAATTTGATGGATCTTCGGCTCATCTTCACCCGGAACTATTATATGCACTGGTGCATTATAACATGCTCTTTCGATCAGTGTATCTAGATTTATCAAATTTGACAACATTTTCAATTAAGTTGAAAAATTCACGCACGCTTAGTGCTGCCTATGTAGTGTGTTGGTGTGACCAGGCGTGCGTGTGTAGGTGGCCACCCAAACTGTCAGCTGGACTACGCTACGCGACCTGGAGATAAATGAATTGTGAAACGACAAATACTTTGACTCTTTTTCTGTTTATTTCATCATCAAACATTTTTTGGAAGACCTGTATAGACAATTTTCCTGTCCGTTAAGGTTTTAATAACATTATAATTTTCCATGATAAAACGCTCGGGTTTATATAAAAACAGTATCTAGCAATAATAGTGCGTGTGTGCTCGCATTTTGGTATTACTCGTGACTACGTGGGAGCCGGCGTTAATTACATCACCGACAAAAAGGATCTTCTGTATGCCGCTGAGCAACTTGACTCGCAGAGGCGCATATTTATGAGATGATAAACCCGAGAGTAAGCAGCCTATTTCGCCAGCAAATAATGCTTACGACATAGTATAATGTCTTCTGATAAATAAGTCGTTTCGTCTAAACCGGCCGAGCGATTAATCTCGCGAAAGATTATTCCAATTTGTTTTTTGTATTTGTTCTTCATTGACTTCCAAGTTAACAATCAATCAGCCGGGCCGAGCACAGGAACGGTGTTTGGGACCCAACCCTGGTAAAAACTATAAATGAAAAATCTCATCCCCTTTGCACTCCCCAGTCAGACTCTTGATACTTAGAATCAAAGTGTGCAAATTTAAAATTTATAACTTTCTCATAATACACCTGATACAAAATGTTTATTAGCCTTATTTTCATAGAAATAAATATCCTCCTGGATGGACACCAGGATGTCACACGAATTTGGGTGACGCGGCACTCAAACTATTAATCTTCGCCATAATTCGTTAATTGAGACTAACGAACAAGTGACAGGAGTCGCAGTAACTCCTGACAAGGTAGCGTAAACGCTTCCGAAAACTCCTTCACTCCAGTGGAATCGCATTGAATCGCGCTTGATGTCGGACACCCGCGTGTACATATGGTTTTCGGGATGAAGTGGGCATTCGCGAAAAATATGTTTACGACGCGTGCTCGCCAGGCTTTTGCACGGTGGAATTTCCGGCTTGAATGACGTCATTAATGGAGTCAAACTTGCCCGGGTTCTACAAGAGCACGCGGCCTGTTACATAGCACTTCGTTACCCGTTGACGACGCGTTTATGAAGCACGCGACGGAAAACGAAGTCAATTTCACGAATCTGTCGCTCTATGAAATTGTTGCTACGCCGTCAGGACTCATCCCCATTTATTTCACGGGGATACATGTGCTTTAAATACCCGGCCTCATTATCCTACTTTATTAGAAAACTTGATCAAAAACAGATGTCATTTTTTCCTGGTCCCCCGAGAAATTCTTGAGAAACACAATTCTGTAAATCAAGGAAGAAACTCTGAACACTACACACTCCTTAAATTAAATTTTCTTCCATCACCTATAATCAACGAAAAGGAAATAATAAAATTTCCAAAATGCTGAGTATTAAACCACAAGGTTTCCCCAGTCATAAAATAATTCCCCCAACTTTCGTGTGTCCTTCTATAATTACGCTACAGTCAATATCCCGAATGCAAAGCGTCCAAGTATAGTCGTTCGGTGGGACAATGGAAGAACTCATTTCTTGCGGTGGCGACATTAGAAACGAGTTGCTCGCCGGAGTCACATGGAGATTGGTTTGTGGCGTGTAGTTGGTCTGCTGGTAGTTGGCGGTGGTTGGCGGCGGTAGAAGGCCAATTCTGGAGGCTGCGGTGCAGCAAACTTAGCGAGGCGAGCGCCCCAGGAGATAAGTGGTCCTTGTCGGGTTCACGTGGCGGAATGGCGGCGAGTCCTGGAACGGCCGGCGGTCATCGTCAGGGCCGGCGTGCACCGGTGTCTCCCTCAAGTCATGCTCAAACTATCGTTCTACTAAATCGCTACTATGTTCTCCACTCTCCCTACACTTAGTCTCCATCTCTTTCTCCGCGCTTTCTCCTCCGACCACTCCCTCGAGTGCCGATCACACGTCGCTTCCTTCCCCACTTTTAATAATCGCCGCGGCTCGTCCAATAGGAAATGGAAAGCGGCCAGCATCAACAGCTCTGCCGATCAGAAGTCACTCGCTCGTGCTAGAAGTGGAGTTGGATGCCGCACCGACTGTCGAGATAATGCGAAGTGTCACGGTAAATCGAGTGAAATGGAAACTGGCTCGGTATCCGGTAGTCCGGCAGATAACTTGATTACACCGGCGTCTCAAGTTAGCGCGGGGGTGGATGGGGGGCGGAGGGGGTTGAGCAGCGAAGGAGTTCTCCTGAGCAAGGCTGTCGCCAAGTTTACAATGCCCGGGACCTCATTATCCTCGAGATTCCGGGATATAGTGGCTGCTTAGGTAGCTGGCATAAGTGCTTCCATAATGCGATAGAGAGAGGAAGCGGCACAAGTAGTCCAAGGCTCCCGTCGCTACAGTCTCTTGATCAAGGAAAAGCAGCCTCGCGCAACCGGGCCTTTACTGTACTTTAACCACCCTATCAGCCGACACGCTTCTCCCTCATCCCTGCATCTTCCTGTTTTCTCCCATGCCTCTCTCTCCCTCTCTCGTTTTCTCTTCCTAGCTCAGAGTCCGCATGTATCTCTATCATCCTCCGTGTCCTCCGAGCTAAATCTCGCGGTTGGTACTCTCGCTGTTCCTACGTAGGTCGAAGTCAGTTTGAAGCTAGCCTTGGCTCCGCGCTCTTCCTGTCGGTCCCTCTGTCATTACACTTCCTGCTCTAAATGGGACGACGCATTACGTCGGCTTACCTATCATCGTTCCAACCCCCCGGCGATACAGAGGCGCCCCGGCGAGCTGGCCGCGCTCCTGATATCGCTCGAAAACTGCTCCACCGCCGTGCACACGCTCGCCTACCCTACTCACCCGCTCTCTGTGTATATGTTCTCCCGGTCGAGAGGAGAGAGCCGTACGTTTGGTCTCGTGCGGCAATTACCCACCTACCAACCTAGCCGGTACACCTACGTGCTCTCGGCAATCCTCGCCCTCTCGTCGAGCGTAAATGGCATCGCCTAACTGGCATCGAATGCCTCGTTTCGAATGCCCGCGTTTGAGAGGAGAGGAGAGCCAGCAGGTTTGACTAGTGGCGATTCCCAAACGCACTCGACTCTGCTTTTCTTTTCTGCGGATGTAATCGTGAGAGCACTCCTACCGCCGATTCATCCTGCGAAATTAGTACGGTTTATAGTCGATTTCTGATTGATTTGCTGGTTTTCTATTGCATGCCTATGTAAGCTG
Organism: Crossocerus cetratus; assembly: GCA_963675795.1. Taxonomy (NCBI): domain Eukaryota; kingdom Metazoa; phylum Arthropoda; class Insecta; order Hymenoptera; family Crabronidae; genus Crossocerus; species Crossocerus cetratus. The sequence continues at coordinate 19,602,085 of OY776666.1, read as the reverse complement.
GTGCTTCCGTTACTTGGTTCTTGCGTTAAAGAGAGGGTAGTCGGAATTCAGATGAAGTTGATTTCAAATGTATTTTGTGGGAGATATTATTAGTTGTTCGAGATAGACACTAGGAACTCTGGGATCGATAAAGCTATTAGTGTACGGAGCACCCGCAGCCCTTCAAACGCATATCTCCGATTATTAGTCGATCTACATCACAGACTCCTGTCAGTTGAATCCACCTTCCAATGGCCTCAACTATTACAATTAGGGTAAACCATGCAGCTGTCAGATGAGAGTACCCACCATAGACCCGCTGAGTATCCAAGTTTTCTCACTCGCAGCAGACTGAGTATTATATTATTATCCAGGTGGCGCATAAGCATAATTTAGTGGGCTCCCAGCAGTCTAGTCATGAAAATATCATGTTAATACGCCGATACACATTTCTCCCACGTGCCCGGCATTCGGAAACTTGGGCCGCGATGCGAACTTCCCCAGCCATTTCTCTCGAATGGGGGTGCAGAGGGCTGCTGGTCCCTCGGTTTTCCAAAGTTCCGCTGCAAGCTGACCGAGAATCGTATGCCGTCCACGAAATAGAAATTGAGTGAATGAGGGGGATGGAAAAGGCTGGGGGGGAAGCGGGGGATGATGGCCCGAAGCGTGGAAGTCAGGCCAGATGTTGTGCGGTCCTCGGGGAGATGACAGACCGCAGGCAGAATCCGCGGACAGCGATGAAATCGAATTGCCACCGTGGCGGATGAATCTGCCGATTTCCTACCTGCCGTGCGCGATTTCATAAACGCGATCACGCAAATCTCGTATAGCCTGCATCACTTCCTGCCCGGATGAAGATTCGCAGACCCCACGCGGCGCGGTATTGCCGGGACAACTTTGTCAATTTCCCCGACGAATCGTTTCGGACTGTGGCGACATCGCCGCATGCCGGCGCGTTTCGCTTAGGTTTGAATGAATATCATTAATTAACCTAAAATAATACGTAATTTTCCAGCGAAGAGTGAAGCATCCCGTTATTAATAATTGCGGCAAGTTCGATGGGATATATTGTAAACACATTGAATTCTGTATGCGAATTGCGTTTGATGTGTTGCATTTGTATAACAAATTGTAAATTGCAAATTACTTTGGTGCACCTATGGGAATTGATGAAAATCGGTTATTAATTAAGTAGCTGTTCTAGCTCGCATCGTTCGAGCTAGAACACAGATTCATAACAAATTACAAATTACTTTGTTACATCTATCGGAATTGATGAAAATCGGTTATTTATTAAGTAGCTGTTCTAGCTCGCATCGTCCGAGGATAAAAGAATATTTTTGACATTTTTCGGACATGGACAGGTCCGATGTCCAAATCGTCTGGACCTACTGGACCGTTTCCTTCCGCATTATGTCTGATCCGCGTTATCGTTTGCCAGGGGGTGAACGTGCGAACATGAGCGCCTACGCCTGGCATGAGATCACTTTAATATACTTTTTATCTACATCTGATTTCTCGCTTGATCTTTCACAAAAAGCCACCAGTTTGCGGTGAAGCTCCGTAGATTGCCGCAGGTAATAAGAAAGTACACATTCCTCATATCTCTCCCAATCCCGAATTTCCAGAAGGCCTTATGGCACAAGCCACTATGGCTTGACTGAAAAGGAAATTAATTTCGCCCGGCATACGCCGTCGGCCGAATGAAAGATGCATTTGTAGCTGAAACTTTCAGCGCCCGGTGGACACCGCTTCCATCGCACGTCTGGCCGCCAGCGATTCATGAATAATCGACCAAGCCAGGGCTTTCCCTGGGATGTAAGAGCGAGGGAAAGAAAGAGGGAGCAAGGGAGAAGCTGAACATTTAAAGGCACTTTTGTCAGTAGGGCAATGTCAGCTGGCGTATTAAGATTGTATTAACACATTCGTTCTTCGAACGTCTCGTCATTTTCCTTCTCGTTTTTAGACCATTATTAATTGCAATTTTAAGTTCTGCCCTCTCTTGCAGATGAATTCGAAAACGTTAGATCCTTAACACGATGGCAATTAGAGGCAGGTGCAAAAGCAAGGGTTTTGTATTGCCGCGTGCAGTGCTGGTATGAGAGAGTGTTGTATTACGATTTAATTAAAAGTGAAGTAACCACCGGATTACGTGGTGCGACGCTTCCGGTGCATCTTGGTTTCGGCTGGTTTTCATTGCGGCTGGTGCAAAACTGTAGGCAAATTAGGGAAACTTCGATCCGAACAGCGAGCGTGGCAGCACGGTCTCGCGGTAACTTAATAAACTTCTCAATTATCGAAATTAATTAAATTTGCTCGTCGACGCGAGTATCTCTGTATGAGTGTGTCCCCGTATATGAAGCTCGACCGGAGGCATCTGTGAACCGGAAGTAAAACGGTTTCGGTGTGTTAGGCTGCCAAGAAAAATGAATGACAATTCAATTAATTTGATTCCAAGCAAATGTAGATATGAATTCGACGCGATATTCCTGCATGATTAATAACGTTGGGGGTGCCGAGTTATCGCTCTATATTTGAAATACAGCAAACCAATCTTGGTTAATGAAGCATTTATTCCATACTTGCTCTATAATATTCCACAATATACTATATTTCACCGGGAATGATGAGCACACATTATTAATCAGCTCGTGTATGTACAAGAGCGCGCGCGTATAGAAAAATTCGACGTACGTATCAGTTCTGGAATTTCTTGCTTGGATAATTACGACCGCCATGTGAAATCTGATATTTAAATATTTAATATTAAATATTTAAATACATATGAATCTCAGTCGGCTCTTGGTTCTTCGACAGATGCCGCGAATGTTCATCAATAATTCATTATTAATTAGTCACCAGGAAATACCAAAGTCCCACGGACGGATGCTTCAGTTTAGTACTATAAAATCCGGCAAATGTTTCACGCGCGGGAAGCTGCATATTAATTAAGTGCAGGGAGCGTCATTAACGCAATAATATTCCACTACAATGGATATTTTGAATTAATTATTAAGAGTGACGCCTTCTGTAGTAAACAAGGGTAAAGTGCTGTTACCGTCTAATATGTCCAGTCAAATAAGCGACGGCAATTTCATTAGATAAAACTCGACTGTGACTTTGTAGGAATTTTATTTAATTTATGCCCCTTTCAAGCGCTTCCCAATTTCACGGCGAAGCTGAGATTCTGGCATGAGGCGTGAGGCATCGACTACTTTTTCCGGCTGCCGCACGAGAATTACAATTTCGCCGGAGTTTCGTTGTTAAGGCTGCCCCATCAGTATTATAATGTCGGGAGGGTGCCGTCCCCTTGGCTGACACGGAACTTGTGACTCCCATAATACCTTTTACTGCTGGCAGTGCGACTCTGAAATGTTCCATTCTACCATCGTCGTCTTCTTTTAAAGTAGAAAAACCCTATCACCAAACACAAAGGCACTTATTATTCATTCACTTGATTTAACTGTTACCAGCATGTCATTCGCACAGATTCATCCGAATAAGTCCAGATTTATTAATTTTCCAGTACAGGCCAAAGCTTTTTATTTTCACGAATTTGTATACATTTGATCATGGATCAGAGTACACAGACTAATTACCACTTCGATTGAACATCCTAAATATTTAAGATACAGCGTGCTCGAGAAAGCGAGAGTTTCAGAACTGCGGATATGCACAGTTTTCAGGTATGAATAAGGAGCGGCTTCAAGGAAGTTCGACTTTGCTCGGAATACCGTGACTGGAGCCACTTTATTCCGCGGAATAAGTTAATTTCATGCCGGAGGCATAGAAGTCTTGAGTAGAGCATAGTAAACCGATGTCAGAAAGTAATCAACAGGTGATATCGTGAGTGTATCCAGTAACGAGCTCGTATATCTACACTCTTAAGTATATCCGGTTACTTTTATTTTCATAAAGGAAACTCCCCAAAGGAAACTCATCGTTCGGTATTCATTTTTTAGCGACTCTATGGAACTATTGCTCCAATGTAAATGGAATTGAATTAAACACCACACGCGGTGTTGTTGCTTTCATTTCGACACATTCTAAAAGCAAGCTCGGAAACGCCGAGCCGGATTTCGTGGCGCACCGGAAGTCTCAAACCGACTTGCGCTCACCCTTTGACTTCTTAGCGGTAATTCGGCACGATCGTAATCTTCCTAGGCAAAAGTTGGTCTCGCAGCGGCTCAACTACATCAAACATCACGGGATTCATAGCAATCTCGTTTCCGCGAGGATCCTGGGCTCCGGCAGACTGCGCCTTTCGGCTCTTTGCTCGCGAGTGTATGCGCTTGGGGAGCAGCTTCGGGCTCGCCACCTTCGCCGCGAGATTAAAGTGGTTCCGGCCGATTCACTTTTAATGGAAATGTATGTGGACTGAACTGAACTCTGTCGTTCAGCTATATCTTCTTCCGCGACCTTCAGAATTGTATTTGACACTCTGTCAACCTGCAAGTGTAACGTGTTATTGTTGGATTAATTAAAGGGGGGTGAAACAGTTTGTACTGCAACAGTTTACCTGGCCATAGCTCTTGCTTTTCTAATGTAGAAATGTGATAAAGAATGAATCTGTTTAGTAAAAAAATAACGAAAATATCTGTATGAATGACGAACACACATGACTAATGGAAAGGCAGCTTGAAGCTTCTAATAACAAGTGTCGTTCTTGACGAAACATAGAGGGCAGTATAATCGTAAAGGCTAACAGCTCGCCGCCTCGTACGATTCAATTGAACGTCAAACATTTTATTCCGTTCCAGCGAATAAAACTTTAACGATGCCCGGAAATATCTGGCTTTAACAGCGGAGCGACGCGTTCGCTCCAAGCGTAATTCGAATCGATCCTCGGCGTGTCAGCGGGGCGGGTTGACATTACCTGGAAATTATATGCTGCTGGCTGGCACCGGCACCGGCACCGGCACCACTGTCCAAACAGGGGCCTTTCATCTTCGTCGCGCGGGCCTTCCTGTTATTTCGCTAAACTCACTTTTAAGTCCTTCATCGCTCAACGCCTCGCCGGATTTCGCCCTCTCTATTTCCCTTCCACGTTCGCACTTTCTCTCGCACTTTAATAAGCGATTCCAGCCCCGTCGCGTGTTAACGCGCTCATCCAAAGCTTGTCGCGCGGCCATTTATCACGCGGCATAATCATTCCGGCCCTTCATTAAGCCCATTAATGCGCGCGGCAATTACTTGGGAGAGCCCGGCAAGCGGCATTGCCGAGTAATGTTTAATTCATGCGGATTTTCGAGTCAAGTCACACGCCACTCGCCCCGCACGCGCGCATCCGCCCGACATTTCACGGATTGTATCTTTTAATTCCACGCGACGCCGACCTTTTTCAACTACGAATCTGTGCCTTCCATCTCAGTGGGTTCAGTCGCTCTGGACCACCTTGTCGCGGATCCCTTAATCGACCTCATTCCCAGGATAATCCCTGTCGCATGATATTGTCCTGCTCTCTCAACCTCGCTCGATCACTCGTGTAAGCCATTAAATTCCCGAGATAACGCCGGCGCGCGCTTAATGCTGCGAGAGCGACCTCGATTTTTCCTGTTTTTCGAGGAGCGCCTCGTAGCGAGTGCACCACCGGCCCGGCCCGGCCCGCCAATTCTATGCCGCCGGAATGGAGTTAAGAACTCGAAATTCGCAGGCGGACGATTGCCTCCCTCGATTCCCCCCCTGCTTCGCCGATATTTACTTTGAGTTACGCCTGTTTTCCTAAGCCACCCTTCGCATTCTCCTTTCCGTCGCTTCCCTCTCGCCCTGGCTGATTGTCATTCTCCGCCTGCGATAGTCGCCACTCGTCCTAGTTCATCAACTCGCCTTAATGCGTGCCAGTTCTGGCGTTTAGTGACAAATATTAGTCCACGCCACTGCTTGACTTTAAAATAAATCCAAGGCGGGTGGTGGGTAAATTTTAGTTACTAGTATTCCGATGACCTCGATAGGGATTTGAATTTTTTGAGTCTACGCCAGGAGTTCTGAGGGCGTCCTTGTAATCATCATTACAGGCAATCACGCCCGATGGAGTTGAATGCCAGCGGGTATTCGAGTCTGCGAAGACGTACGAACTCGCTCGAAATTACGTGTAAGTGCTGTCGGACAAGAGACCTCAACGAGGTGCCGGGTAACACACGTGTAGGATCTACCGCATGCACGGTAGAATGTGGTATGTATATGTCTATCGAACCCATTCGCCGTGCTCAGCCTTTGTCCTTCTAAATCCCACAATAATACCAGTTAACAATAGAAACCATGGACAACAAACCAGCCTTTGATAGCCCATTAACTCGAAACATACTTCAAGCTACTTGAACGTTCTTTATTTATTAATGATCAGGAAACAGGTTCGTATTGTCTCGCGAATATCGGCAAACTTAAACATAACCGGGATTCCGGAGAGTAATACTACTCGGCGAACTCCAAGCGCACTCGAAGCGCACTACAAATATAATTCCTTGAATGGAATTAGCGGTGGCCATGCCGAACCCTTCAAGGGCCAGCTGTTCTTGTTTTCTTTCTTGAGAAGTACGACAAGAGCAACTGAGAGAGCTTCTCGATCTTTAAAGAATAAAAGTTACCCCTTTTCCGGTCGCTTTCACACTTTTTCTTAACCGGCGCCCCATGTGCTTGTTTCTGGTACATACATTTCGTATCAAAACCTTGTCGACCTGTCTCCTACGCTCCGACAGTCTTTCCTTTCGACTGTCATGTGTGATTCCGAGCGCTCCTCGCGACAATTCTCCCTCGACTCCAACTTTAAACCGTTTCGGTGAATTCTCGAGCATACTTGCGACAGCTCTGGACATCTGTCAAACATTTGACTGCGAACAACTCCCGGAACTGCACCCTCTCTTTCTTTATGGAAAGTATCTCGCTCGAGAGTGTTTTCCTCTGTGAATATGATCAACAATTTATTGGCATCGGAATGAAAGTTTCCTCGAGATCAAAAAGCGGCAGGTTGTTTAGCGCGGATTAGCCTGTGGCCGGTATTTAATTGGAAGGGGTGCGAGGGAGAGAGAGTGAATTTTAATGAATCCGCAGTGTTAGGCGGGCAGCTGCAGGGCTTGTCCATTAACAAAACTGTCGCGAGATGTTCGGCCGGGCGGAACTTCTCTGTTCTCCCGGGTGACGCATCGCCGCAATAATTCACGGGCGCGAATTAATTAATGCCGGGCTCCCGCTATTTTATCAGGGCGAGCAGTTCGCGAGGAGGTTCTTGACCCAGTCTCGAGTGGTTTTTCGAGTGAGATGGTGGTAGCCGGCTGCCGGCCGCCGGCAATAGCGCGATAGAATATCGTCGTCGAAATCGCGGCGGCGCTCGCGCGGGGGAACTAAAAAGTCATTAGAATCGGGACGCACACACAGACACATAGAACGTGGCCGCGCAGCCAGGCGATGTTAAATGTCCGAAAAGTTCTGGCCAAACGAGCTGTGAAATTCTGCTCTGTCGGCTCGTCTCGTCTACTTGCTCGTGTCTCGACGCTCTCGTACCTCGTTTCGCGCATATTCGCACGCGCGTCGCTCGGGAAATGCGGAATGTGTGTCCGCCCTGATATCTGTCCCCATTCGGACTAATGAAATGTTCGTCCGACTTCTGCTTTATGAGTTATTTGCCGAGCCCGCCCGGCCAAATGCCTCGGACATATTTCATTACGCTACAACTCCGATGGGAACCTCCATTTCTAGCGCCCACACTTTTCTAATAGCCCCCACTAAATCTCGAGCGTCGTATCTCGCACGAAACTCTCTTAATAAACCAATAAGCACCTGCGAGAACTTTCTATTTAAGCAGGCACTTGTTTCCTCGTATCACTCGAGAGTGAAACCAGCCAGGTTTATCGAGTAATCTCACTGGAGGTTAAGCCAAGCATCTTTTATCATTTTACCATGGCAAAGGCGAAGGCCTCGAAATCGGAGACGGCGAAAGCCAGAAGGAGAAAGGACCCGGAATCCTGGAGCAGTGCTCTGGAATCCATAACGATCAACGACGAGTCCTGGTGGTGTCAGGTGGCGATGGTCGTCGAGAGCCTCGCCAATCAGGAGAAATACATATCCTTGCTCAACACTGCCTGCGAAGAGGGCGAGCGGACTTCCATCTACTGTCTCAGCTACCGAAACCTTCTAGCGAGCGTGGAGACTTTATCCCAGGACCGACTGGACCAGTGTCCAGCAGCGCAGGGCGTCTGCCACTATGCAAGCAACGTGCTCTCCGATCTTGGTAGCCTACCAAGTGCGCTAGTTGCTCAAGTCACTAAGTACTTAATATACCTCGTGAAACTCAGCAGCATAGCCCGAACCCAAGCGGAAGCTCTTCAAAGCTATGAAAGTAAGTACACTTTCACCAATCCCATTCATTACGTCCCCGAGCAATAAAGCAATCGTTGCATAAACCTCCTTATAAATGCTCGATTGCTGTGCCGCGCAAACTGACAATTCCGCGGGTAAAAGAGGTGATTGAGAGAGGGCCCGGAGAAATAATGTGAGAGAGAGACAGGGAAAACTACACTGTCCGACGGCAGTGTGGAAAGCTGAGGGCAACTATGCAATTAATTCGCTCTTTCAGCGGCCTCTCTTCTGAGCCATTGTGTTGCTGAAAGAGTTTTTCTGATTAAACACAGGCCTCGTTTGTAGACGGAGCGACAGTGCGCAGGTGAACAACGACCCCGACACAAAGAGCGACGAGCATAATGAAGAGTGGCAGGAGCAGCGTATGGTAGAGTGTACTGTCAACGACGCGCCCTTCGATGGTCCAAACCTCTACGTCATTCTAACGGGCTTCCGGGACTCCGACCTGCCCCTGGAACTAATAACCGCCGGCATCCCTTTGACTTCCATCCTGCGGATCGAAGCCTCCCACAATGAATCATTCGACGAGACAGCTCGACGATGCGCAGAGAAGCGTGCCGTCACAACGAGCAGTGTCGCCAACCTCACGAAATTCTGGTCCGCCGTCGAGCAGCATCGACACGTCGCCGACGAGCCCTTTTCCAGTATTGCTCTACTCACTGTTGCGATTCCGGAATTAAAAGTACACGAGGACGATGTTGATACGGGCCAGATGAAACGAACCCTCTACGATAGGGTGGCGTTCACTCTGTACGAGGTCTTCGAGGTTTACAGGGCCCACGGGGTTTACTTGGATAGTACGGAATTAGAGACACGTATAACTGATGAAAGAAAAGAGGAAAGTGATTTGGAGCTTTATTGCAAACTCTTGGATGCGGTGCCGCAGGAATACGTTACCGTTCCCTTCGTACTACATGCGATTCTAGTTCAGGTCGAAGCGAACGCTGAAATAAAGTTGGAAGACGGTGCGCAGGAGAATTCAACAAAGTCAGAGTCTGACGAGGTACGTGTTGTCTTTAATTTTACAAGCTGCTGAATTAATCCGATTAAATGCACAGAGTTTAATCTGACTGATCTGAAAAACTTCTGCAGCCGAAACAACGCTCGCAAACGGAATTAGGTGGCGACGTCCGGCAGAGGTTGGAAAAGCTTAATGCTGCTTATGAACTCACTGGGCAGATTATCTCTGATGATGACACGTCGGCTGATCTTCATTCCGACGTCGTTCTTTATGGAGATGTTTTACATATGATCAACTTGTATCTTGATATGAACGTGCCTTTAATCAACAAGTCCACCGAGACTCCGCAAGCTCTGCTAAGAATCTTGCAAGACAAACGAGTTACGAATATTTGGGATAATTACGAGAGATCGCCGTCAAAAGTAAACAAGTATTTCAGGCATTTCACCAAACTCCGCAGCTTTTTCCAGAAGAATCTGAATTCCGAAGAGGTTCAACATTATCTTCATCTATTAGCCTTCGATAACCTGATATTTAATGGTTCACTGCCTATCAGCCAAACTGCAAGGGACAATGAAACGTACTTGGAGCCCTCGAGCACAGAGCTTTCACTCCCAAGAAGAAGTAAATCCGATACAATGTTAGCCTTAAAGACCGAGCGAGCCCTACAGCGCTCGAAGAGTGACAGCCTCGTCGATCACCGGAAATCGGTATCGGCATTCGCCGATTGTTCCGCTCTGCTCGAGCTGACGGACCCGCGGGAACTGCTGGCACCAGGCTACATGCATCAACACATATTCAGCAAACGCCGATCCTGTTGGCCTCCGCTCGGAGAATTCGACTCTATCGAGCGATTACCTAGCCAGGTTCTCGCCCAGCGAATCCACGAGTGTCTGGTCGACTATGACTACTTCGAGACGGTTTATTTCGAGCCAACCGACTCGGCCCTTTTCCGCTGCTGGAACGAAAGCCCTCCCGGAAAAGTGAGTTTCAAGGAGACTGTGTCCAGACTGAAAACACCCATGTGTTTTCGCGAGTTTTGCGACCACGTGGTCGACGTGAGCGAGTGGATGGGTTGCGGGCCCGAGACCTGCTGGCTGCGCAGAAGAAAACCAGAGCGTCAAGCGGGGACGAGTAGTATTTCTGTCGCTAGGTCGGAACATAATAAAAGCTGGCTGGCTGAGACGGCCAGCCGCGGTAGTAAGAAAGCTCGGAAGAAGAGCAAGAAGGAGCGGAGGCTCAACGGGAGCGGTAAACAGAAAGGCGAAGAAATTACGATCGAGAGAGGTTCGTTGAAGAAGGAGATAGCATCAAGAGGGGATATAGTTGGTACTGTTTCCTCTACTTCAAGAGTGGCAGTGGAAGAAAGGCCTTATGCCGTTATAGGCTACGACCTCGGCAGACTTCGTGTACAAGTCTCGAATCGTAAAACGAACTTCCTCGCCGCAGACGGCACCCGAGTGCGAGTGGAAGTCGAGGACTGGCTTCACCGAGCCACGGATTTACGCATCGCGCTTACCATTCGGGCTACCAGTTTACGATTGGCTCGCAGGATTCCACATTCGCAGGCCGTCGATCCGTTTCACTTGACGACCTCAACTGGAATCATCCTTTCCTTCCGTAAGACAAATCTCGCGTTTCTTGCCGCTGCCAAACGATCCTTCCTCCAGCATTTCTCATCAATCGAACAACACTGCGAGATTGATTCGTTTCTACAACTCGGAGTATTAGAGTTCAGAGATTTCTTCGCAAAAACTTGGCAGCTCTAATTCTTCGCAAGGATTTGAACCTCCCAGAGGAAAATACTGTTCTTGGGATTACCTTCAGGGCCGGTGCCGAAAATTGGGGATAATTGGTATCCGAGCAGCGTCGACTTCCGCGCGTCCTGGCCCTCGGGACTGATGGTGAAGTTGGTAGCCGGCGACGCCAGGGAGAATCCGTTTTACGTTGAGCAATCTCTCCCCGCAAAGAATCGCGGCTGCCTCGAGAGCCATGTAAATCGGGAAGTCTGCCGAAAGTTCCTGCGGAACGGGACAGTTTTGAAGTACTTGGATGACGGTACGATTAGCGTCCTCCGGCCGAATGGTGACATAGTGACTTGCATGGAATTCCGACGACGCAAACACGACGGAACTCTCCGATCCGCTAATAGGACAAGCGATCAAAGTACGCTCACTTGCAATCAAACATATTTTAATTCCCGTCGGATTTCTTCATTTGCATCAACGCTTATTGCATAAACACTTGGCCACTGGATGTGCCAAACAATTAACCCCACGAACCGCGCCAATAATCGATGATATTGCTATTTTCCGAAAGGCGACGGAACGGCGAGAGAATCGAAGGTATCGTCGGAGCAGAAAAAGGACGAGACGAGTCCTATTGACTACCGAGTGTCTGGCGCGCTCGAGGCGAGTGGGCCGCTTAAAAAGCGGGCGTATTCGGTTACGGTCGATCAAGCGATCATTAAGTTTCGTTTCTGACTCCGAAGCAACGAGTGCTTGAATGACGCGAACTCTCACAAGTAATTTTGTCAAGACCACTCGAGGCTCTGTCTTTTTTCCCCATTCATATCCGCTACCCGGACGACTGCGTTCTTTCCTATCTGGCTCTACACTCACCGCCCCTCATCCTCTCTCTCTCTCTCTATCTCTGTCTCTGATACGAGAGTGGCCCTATCGATTCCCGTGCCTCCGAGTTATCTACCTTTGACCCCCTTTCGTGCTTACCCCTTTATACCGCGTGCGCTTCCTTTTTACCTTTTGCACTGCTGAATCAGTGAACACTAAACAATGGAGTTGAAGTCATGCTACCACTTATCTCGCTGGTATAGCCGCTGGTACAGCTAAATGCTTGATGCCTTGCGTGTCACTAGCCTGCCGTGCCTATGATTACTCGTGTCCGAAGTCACGGTTTGATAAAACTTCTAAGTGCCATACGGTTCGTTAAAACGGTCCTTTTCAACGACCCCCCGACACACAGGAGTGCGAGTTATAGCTCTTAAATAATACGGAACGCCGTGTAATTACTCGAATCAGATCAAATGTAACTTGATTGTTAAAAGGCAGGCTTGTGGCACACAAATTAGTGCGGTCTGACCACGAAGGTAATGCTTTCCTTAAAAGTTGATCAGCAAATCAATAACTTTGGAATTAGTTCCAAGAGCGTCCTTCTACTGACATCCTGCTTCTCGATAAATTTGCTTCGCAGATTCCGGAAGGTGTCGCATCGGTAATAGAAGTCCCTGGTAGGCTCGAAGTGTCGCGATACACGGTAGTGAATCACGAAGGGCGAAGGTACGAGGTGGCGGACGAGCGGCTCGTAAGTGAGCGGCATCGATTACTCGTGAGGACAGACACGGACTACGAGGTCAATGAGAAATTCACGCGTCGCGACGACGGCACGAACATGCTGCTCAATTCGAACGGCGAATTGATCGTCACCTTTCCTGGTAGGTTACTTCCTCGGTGTCCGAGCCGATTTATAAATGGCCTAGTTCAAAATGCCCGTTGCTCGTCTGACCGTTGATGCATCAACCAATTGTTCGGCCTTTCAATGGTTACTAGTAATTGTTTCGTGTTGCTGCGGCTTTCACTCCAATTACCGTTGGCGCAGGAATTTCCCGGGTTTTCTAGCTTGAGTAAGCTTGCCGCCATCATATATCACCCAATTAACCCCTGCAATTAAGAGCGCGCGCGCGTCCTCATAGCGCCACTGAAGATAAGAACTAATTTTCCCATTACTCGAAAAATACCGTCCGCTCTACCACTATTTCTCAGAGAGTATGCGCGCTTTTCAGGACCCGGACTTACTTGATTAACCAGGTGTACTTGGAGACCTTGTCAATGTTGTTGCTCCAAGAAACGGAATCTTTGTTCACGGGAATCCGTTTCAACTGTACTCATTTCGTGCATCGTTTCATTACATTCGTTTTGGGATTCCTGCTGTGGAGAGTGGCTCATTGGTCAGTCACTCATTTGTCTTACCCGAGAACTTGCTATCAGACGGCTTTCGAGTTTTAATTCCGGGGAGTTGGTCGGTTCGGGCTCCTGTTAGAGGGAGGCGCTTATGAAACTTTTATTGTTGTCGGCAGTTAGTGGGGTGGTCGGGTCCCGGGTAACTTGCCTCCGGCAGCTCGTCCAACAACCGCCATTCACGATAAGTTTCCTTTGGGAGGCTTGACGCGCCCTTAATTGCATTTATTTTGTTATTGCCGTTTGTTTGGGGCTACCGGCGGAGAGAGTTCATAAATACATGCTGAAGAATGAAGTTTAATTCTTTCCAAGACGGGACACGCATCACCACGGCTTACATAATCGAGGAGTCGCCGGTGACATGCGAGTGGACCGAGGAGGAATATGAGTGGTACTTTGCGTCAAACTGGCGGGAAGGTTGGCCCCTTGTCGACGGGAGCGCGTCGTCGCCGGATAGTAAATTTGGCGAGGAAGCCGGCCGGAAATCGAAATCCAGGCGCAGCAGCAAAATGACGACGGAAATGCCGATCGCCGATCACTTCCTCTCCATTCTGTTGACTTGTCGCGTCGAACACAAGAGCTACGCGACTGTGTGCTACGATCAGTCGGCGGTTAACTGCACCCTATCGATGCCCAGCGATCTTCGAGTCAGCATATCCGCCCGCGGTCATTACGAAGTTTCGACGGACCGCGTTAATCTCAAGGTAATCCCGGAACCGTGAAACCCACTCCGATATTCCGATCGAAAGAGGGTAAAAATTGTAATACAACTTGCCGCCCGGTTGGAAGTACCATCAGAAAAGATACTCGGGAAATTGTCAAGTATAACTCCAACGAAATCGCTTGTTCTCGTTTTTAAGGGCTGATTTTAATGAGTAAAGTTCCACAGATCCACGAGGAGGGTTTAACCCTGTGGAGCAAGAGGCACGATACTTGCGGCGGATGGTCCACTTCCTCCTACTATTTCACGGGCACCGAGACCGGCAGGACGTCCCGCACTCTCTTCTCGATCAGCGATGCACTCGAAAATACATTTCAAGTCGATGCGGACGGGTCAACCCACTTCCGCGATGGGAACCAACCCTCCTTCGCGCATACGTCCGAGTCGAGTGGGGACGTCGGCCCCTGTCAGTGCAATTTCGTTAGGGACGCATTAGACCCCCAAGGAAAAGAGAGCAAAACCGAGCGCTATGGAGATGCGGCCCAGTACAAATGTAGTTACAAGGAAGAGGCCAAGTGGTGGTGCGAGGAATGCAGGAGTGACACGAGACTCCTTGCTGTGAATCGTGACCTCACGGGATGCGAGTACATTCGCCGATCTCATGCCGAGGAGCTCGAGATGAGCCCGGACAACAAGACCAGCACGATCTTGTATTCAATTTCACGTCGACCGGAGGTTCGTCGGCTGATGACATTGGAACCGGTGGAAGTGGAGTGGCGATCAAAGCCAAAGTCGCCACAGCACTGCTTTCCGGTTAGATAATCGTAACTCCTTTCTCCACCCTGCTCCCTTCTTAACCGTTCCCATTATGGGTCTTTTACTACCACCACTTTTCCCCCTCGCAAAAGTCCTCGTGAATGGTGGTTTCTGAATGGGGTGCGCTACAGGTGAACGCAATAGAATCATTCGATTCTCCTGGAACTAAAGACCAGTGAATGTTCACTTTCGATATCCACGCCAGTCGAAAACTGCCTTTTCTGGTAGGGATAAAAGATAAAAGGCAGGCTTCTCGAACGCTGGCAGAAGCGTTATCGCTAAACGATTGTATGCCCAGCAAACTCATACAGGATTTTACATGATGATATTTGTTTGAATCAGGCTAAAAGGCTGGAGCAAGGGAACTTTGGTGGAAGGGAGTTATTGCGGAGCACGTACTCGATTCCATACGACTGGCTATTTCCATTTGGGAAAAATGGGAATGGAATTTCGCAAAATGGTCACGACGCGTCGTTGACCGTTGACACGGGCGGAAGAGTTACACCGAAATTACTGAAAATTCGTATTGTATATGGCATCACAGACCCGGCTGGAAATCCTTTGATTGAACTACAGCGTGCCTTAGCAGGCTACTGGCTCACAGTTAGTAAATTAATTTTCTTTTCCAAAGTTCCTCGGGGAAGCTCGAGCACACTAGCTGCTGTAGAACACGGTGTTTCCTGCTGTAAACTTATTAGCACTGGGAACTCGCCAGTTATACTCAAGCCGTAGTTCGTCTTCTGGATTGCATTTGCGCCGAACAATAATGGCTTCTCCAGACAGATTCTCTCCCAACTAATTTCATCTGCGACCATTGATCCTCAAAAATTCATCGATTAGCGAGCTGCTCGAATTCAATCACCATCAAAAGTTCCCTGCCCAAATAGTTGCTCGGGAGTCCGGCGCAGAATTCATCCCCTCGGTTGGGGGTTGAAGAGGAGGCGCCACCAGGTGGGGAGGAAGTGACACCGGCTGAATTCAAAAAGCTTGAGGATGACTCACGGGACTTGGCGTTTGCTGTCAAGACAAGTATCGACGGAAGCTTATATGCGAAGGGATTGCAGGGCCCGAGGAAAATCCAGGTGGAAAAGCCCGTTCGCAAATCGCCGGGGGACGCGGCGCAGCCTGAACAAAAGGACAGTGATGGCGAAGAGTTCGGCTGGTATAGAGACTGCCTCAGGCAGAAGTTCATCCTGCCTTACTTCGAAAGTATCCCTGGAGCGTGCTTCCTCTGGATCGAGGAGGTGATATCGAACGTGCTGGCGTTATCGGTGCCGTCCTCTGCTCAACTTTTCTCGAGTAGCGAGGAAGAGGCAGAGGATCATTAGAAATCGCGCGGATTTTTACTACATTTTTTATTGTTCTCGATCCAACACTCAATAGCGATTGGAAAATTGCAATTTCCCGTGTATTAATAGCTCGCACTTGGGCCAATATTTTATTAATATCGTGGAATCTCACGAAATCCAATATGAATGGACGCTTTTGTTTGAGCTGCATGCCAACTCGGGCTACTAACGAATCCGATGGCTATATCTCGCATATGAACCCGGAAGTCAGATTATTATCGAATAAACACAATGATGCCCTGAACGTTTTTCCTGCGGATCTTTAACGAGTCATGCGATATGCATTCGATATTGATATTGGAGATTTATACGCCGTGCGTGGTACACGATGAGAGAGGGTGAGAGAAAAAGAGAGCGGCTGTTACAATCACTCACTGATTATTCAACCCAGCACGAAAATCGTGAAATTGAACTAGCATCAGGAATCTTTTGATGAAGGTCAGATATGATTATTATTTTCCGATCGCCTATGACCATTTGCTATTCAGTCAATCACGTACATACGTGACGCTCGAGTTTAATGTGTTCTAGTCGGCGAGACGACGTGACGACATACTTGTACCAATAACCACGTAGGCTGTTTCACCAAGTCCGTCTCCGGCGAGCTGGTTTAAGGCCTCCAGCCGCTTTTTTCTCCTTTCACCGGGCGGATACGTGGCTCTCTCAGCGCCTCGTCCCGCATGCACGTTTTTAGCAGCTGGTGATTTTGGGGCGCGTGGCGTGAATACCGAAGGCAGCGACTCGGAAAAGGGCAACCAGTGTCGTAAAGGGGTAGAGCAGGCGGTAGCGGCGCCAGCCGTCGCCGCCGCAGTACCATATGCCTCGCACATTACCACCACTCGTAAAAGTACGGAACACACTTTTATTCTCTGTTACCGAGAGCCCCCCAGCCCCCCCGACACACTCTCCCACCTGGCTTCTTCGCCTAGTTCTCGGTGTACGGTCCCGTGATCGATTCCCCAAAAATCCTTGTAGTACGACTACGCCCCGTTCGCACCTCCGACGAAGGCACTGCCACTCCGGCGACACGTGTTACGGAATTTCACTCGGGCATTTCGGCAGCCTGCTGCTTTATGTCCCTTCCCCGGTTACGGTTTGCCAGGACGTCGGAGTGGAATGCCGAATCGATTCACTCGACACTCGCCTGACGAGGGAGACTGGTCTGGTACTCTGGTTTGCTTCAGCCGATCTTTCCGATCGCGATTCCTTGGAAATAAACGGTATTTGACAGTAGTAGAATCAGCCCGTTGCGGCGCAGACTGTCCAGAGAGTTTTGCAGTCACGTCGGCGGATTAATATTTGATTGTCAGTACTTGGAGAAAGTACAGGAGCACTCTGGGAGGCTCTCGGCCGTGTGAAATATCAAGAATGGACTGGATCCTGAGGAGCAACGCCGTCTGGCATGGCGGCTCTGCCATTAGACGGACTGAGAAGTCGGCTCGCTATTTAATTAGTAAAGTCATGTTAATGCTCTCATCATTGTACTCTCGCCAAAGTGCGCCGTTATTATCATGCGCTTCCCGCGCGCCCCTAATGCCGGGGGAAAAGTAAACGCACATATACGTACTTATGTGTCTAGCGGAGACCGTGGCTGCACGGATTTCCTGGGAATTATCAGAGGCCAAGTTGCCGGCCACGGCGTTAACGTAAGCGTTGAGCAAACTTTAATCGACAACTCTGTCAATTAGTCCCGAGACTTTCATAATTGAATTCTGTTTGGGGGCGTGCCCGCTTAAATAAGATGAGACTCTGCGTTATTGATTTTGCTCTCCTTTCTCGATCGGCACCCTTGGAAACACCCCGTTCGCCAGCATACGACTAATTGAAAAGTTGAAAGTAAACTCTCGAGAATAATGAGCGCCGCTGATAGTGCCACCGACAAAGACTATTAAAGACATTAAATATTATCGAGTATAATCGACCAATACTCGGCTCCTATTTGCAATTGCAGTCTCCCCGCCTGGACCAGACCGATGCTCGACCGAATCCCCTTGGGGCAGCGAGTCTAGGATGTCTAGATGCACATTAACGATGACCCAGATACAGAGAGATGAAGGAGCGAGTGCCATTTGCCTGGGAATAAAATTGTCAGCGCTCGATTCTTGAGAAATGATAGGTACTCAAGCGTCGACGGTTATCCGTAGGATCCCCCATCATGGGAGATGCTCGCTCCTTCTTCAGCAGAGTGGGAACGGCTCTGGCTGCCTTAACCCATTGGGTATTACAGCCCGGCGAACAAGCTGAGCTCGCAGTACACAGCAATGCTCTCGCGAAAGAGTGTCTTTTGTGCCTAGCGCCCCGATGCAGCATGCCGCTCGGAGACTTAGGGGTTACTTTTTTCCACGGCGATTCGAATCAGTCGGCGGAGCTCCGCGCCTGGCGGCGGCTGCCTCCGCTATTTCCTGAAGGATTTCGCTCACGTATTTTCAACCTATATCATTTTCCCTTCCGAACGATATACGGCTCGGCGAAAGGGGCGAAAAAAAGTTGCCGGTCGCCCGGTTTATACAGGTCCGACTCTACTCAGGGCGTCGCTCCACCCTCCAAATTCAAGATGATGCTGCCACGAGTTCTCGGCATTCGCCATGGCCGCTTGTAATTTTTAATAATCCCTTTATCGCTCGCCGCCGAGATCAATATAAATAAGTTATGAAGTATGGGGCGAGCCGGTATGTATCTCGCGCCACGCTTGGAAATCCGCCCGGAGCAGAGCGGAGAGCGAGCGTGATCTGCTTACGAGCCTCGATGCTTCGAGGGCAATGTGTTACGCGGAATGGATTGATCTAATATTCCTTGTATCCGGAATATACGATTGCCTTTAGAAATGCGTACCAGCAGCTATACGCATACCGTTAATATAAAACTCAATTAAATTCAAAAGATGAAACCAACTCTTGATTACCTTCATGAAATTGGGAGAGTCTCTACTGCTACACTTGCAAATTGATTGTAAAGTAAATAAATGCGATTCGAGCTGGGATAGAGTGAATTCTGGAGCGAGAGTGGCGGAGAAAGGGCGGAAATGCCTCTGGGCCCAGAATGGATCACGATAGGACAGGAGGGAAGTGCGATAGGAGGTGGATCCGTGGGATCGCGCAAACATATCGACTCGAGGAGAAGGTTTAGCGGATCGGTTGTACTGGCGTTTACGTATCGCTTTATTGGACAAAAGTTGCACCATCGGTTCGAGACGCGACTCGATCTGATATATCGCCATGCGCGCGCGCGAGGGCTTCAGGATTTTTCTCGAGCAGCAGAGGGAGAAACTACGAGACACGGGCCATTTTTCCCCAGCTGCAGTAGGATAGCAGAGTACCCTTCTGCAGAGCCATCTCTCTGTCTATTACCTTTACCCTCTTCCTTCGGGTTCGAAGCCGCCCGGCACGGCATTTCCCTCGAAATATATGAACTTAGTACGCGACACCGGTCCCAAACTATATCGGCCATGTGGAATCTACGGAAGTTCCTGTATCGACTAAAGACAGTTGATACATTATCCGATAGCGATCGCATATCGAACCCGACACATTGTAATCCCTAACTGATAACAGTTGTTAAGTACGAGATATTCCCATAAAAACGAAAAAATGACGAAAGATCCAAAGCACATGAAAATGTTGGTGAACATGCGATAATTAGTAACTGTCAGACCTTCTTCCCAGACGTGGCACTCTAAACTAAAAATGTACCAGCTGCGCACCTGAATTTAGTGGGGAAAGTTCTGCATCCTCCGCAACCTTTCGGGATTTTTCATGTATGGTCGGCCGCATGTGCCCAAGTTGCGACTTCTTAACTTTCTCTTCGACAGTGCCGGAGAAGTCGGTGAACAGGGAAACCGGATCGCACGACCTCCCTCGCGGAATTTCCGCAGGAAGTCAGTATTCGTTGTAACTCGAACGGACATTACGAGCCTCGGAAGGACGCGTGGTGAGGGTGTGCAAAGGTAATACGTATCCGACAAGGGCAGATATTGTTTTTGCTGGCAATTCGAGAAGTCATGGGAGAGATAGCGATATACCTTGCTCCGCTCTGACATACAGACGACGCGCCCGTACGTGATGGGACTCCGTAAGCTTCTGTTTTCCATGTGGCGGATAGGTGGCTAGATGGCTCACGTGCGCCGGTGGTAACGCGAAAAGCGCACCATCGCCCCGATTTTCGTATCTTAAGTGTCACCGGCGCATACGGGAAAACCCACCGTCTTCTGCAGCATTCTACCTAAGACTAAGCCCATTTTCCAAAAAAACTTGAGTCACATCTAATACCTCATTAGGAATTTCCAATGAATGTGATTTAAAGAATGATTTCATAAATAACGACTCCAAAGCTCTTCTTTTAAGCTAATAATTCTGTAATGAACAATTTGCAATCTATGATTAAAACTCAAATTTCAGCGAGATCAATTTACGTTCGAAAACAGGGAGGAATATTCTATAACTTGATATATCGATGCCCGCGGCATTACTTCACCAATTGTTGTTAATAACGATCGTTACCCGTAGCTATTGTCGACATTGGTTAGACAACCCGCGCCTACCGCGTCCCGTTGCCGCTTTGACCAGCTCGACCGCTGACTATGTGTGTACGTATGTTTCCGTGCGCCGATGTAAACAGCCGGCAGCAATTTCCATAACATAGTCCAATAAACCCAACTGTGTATCGTGATCAATAGTTTGCGAGTCTAGGTGACACTGGACTACCCAATCTCGCAAGGTCGACTCTCCAGATTCTATTCCTAAATTCTTCGGTCGTCCATTCGCAATTCCATTTCACAAAAAAAGTGAAAAAAAAAAGAAAAAACGTTTGATTCCAATCACACTCACTTTGTAAAATCAATGCTAAAAAGGTAAATCTATACCTTCAACATCTTTTCAAAATACTGATGTATGCCGCAGTTCCGATAATGCTAAGTGGATTAAAAAAATGGGAGCATTGCACAGAGAGTGTTAAGCGAAGCAGCGTAGCACCCTGCCACGCCATAGAGGAAAACGCAGGAAAAGAGTTGGAGAGGTAGGAAGAGTACGCAGAGTTCTCGAGTTTATTCGTTCGGTATTCGGGCGCGATACCACAGCGAGCTTGGCCGCGTATCAGTTTGCAGTGCACGTAATAAGCGTGCATTCTTCGCAAAGGGCCACGATCTCCGCTTGGCTGGTCGGAAGGCCGAAGCCCTACCTGTATACGTATCATCAGCGTGGAAAGCTGCGCTCGACCGCAGGTGAATAAAGGATGAGAAAACGGCTTTTGGATTTCAGGTGAAGAGCGCGCCGGCAACGATGGAGCGGCCTCGTTGGAATTATCCTCCTCTACATTTTCGGGAACGCCCCCGTATAAATTTGCAACCGGCTAAATCCTGATTTTTAAATGGCGCATTATCCCGAGAGTGGTAGGAAACGAATTAATGCGATCACTCGCATCTTATTCCCGCACTGGCGGATTTATCGCCTTTCTGGGCCACGGGTGGGGAGGCTGAAGAGGGTCTCATGTAATGGACCTTTTTATTCTGGACTTTTGATGGAAGGCCCGAATCGACGAGCGGAATTCTAATTATGTCAGTGGGGCAGGTTGATTTCCATAGATCATCTTTATTTATTCGCTATTCCTCAAGATAACACCGGCTTCGGAGGGGATGCGAACAAGTACATCGTGACAAGAGCGACAGCTATTAGAGGAATTCCGTCCCCTGTCACGCGATCTGCATCTCGTTCATAAGTGCCTATTCTCTTTCCCTCCGCGAGACTTCTTTCGAACTTTTGCCTGGCAGGCGGGGCGAAATCCCGTGGTAAACACCGCCCGGAATTTATCTGAAAGGTGTCTCGGCAGAGGACTGCGATAAGAAAACGAAATTAGAAGGGTGGCGGCGGAGCGGTGGTATTTCGTGCGGGGATGGCGCGGCGCGGCGGTCGGCTGGCAGTTGAAAATGAAATGGGTCCGATGTTTCCAATAATTGGAGAGACGGAGAAGAGAATGCGAAATTAGTGAACGAATGGTTTCCAGTATCCCACTCCCATTCTCCCGCCCGCCTCCTACTCTTTGCCTCTCGTGTGCCTCCTGCGCCGCGAAATATTACCGGGGCTATTGATTTCAATTTGGCCAATTCCGAAGAATGGGCGAATTGATATCGAAGTGAGAAAAACAGAGTCCGACTGTTGTGACAAGAATCAGACTTGGCGAAAGAAGCTCTGCTTGAAATGGAAGATTGCAGTACTGTTTAAAACTCGAGTAATGGAGTTTCAATCCATCAAAGTCGAGGCGAATGGAAATCAAGTTTACACAATAACAAGTTGGAAATCGATGGCATGAAATATAATCTGGATCGCAACTCGAAATGACACAATTGTTTCAAAGTTCGGGCGAAAGCCTTGCGAGCGATTAATCGGCCTGCCATGCAGTTGGCCACTACTTAATACTCCGTCCAAGTCGTTCGAATTTCACCAGGGTGATTTGACCCTATTTTCGATATGGACCCTTCCGCCAATTTCCCGAAAGCTGGCGCATGTAACAGCCTGTAAATGAGAAACTCGCGAACAAGTATATCAACGCCTAACTATATCAGCCAACTCCCAGGACCAGCTACATTCAAGGGCTGCGTCTTCTGTATACTAAACGCAACACCGGAGCGTACAATTTATCGATGCCACTAATTGTTTAACTTCACCGTGAATATGTGCCAAATGGCTGCATAGGAGAATTCAATTACTACAGCCAGGGAAAGAGTATCTTTCAGTTTCCGGTGAAGTCCGCGATAGTTCGAGGTATCGTAATCGTTCGAGCAGTTACGTCCCGCTAGCGCCGGATCGCGACTTCCGTTGGCGCGCGAAGGAGCTTCCGACCGTTCGATAATAGATTTTTAAAGGTTAACTTCTTATTTCTCGGAGGAAACCGTTGTCGTATTCGAAAAGAATGGACGCGTCGGAAACGGCGTTGCGTTTGTCGCACGACCAGCTGGAATTAAGGGGGGAGCGCCCTTCCTGTTTACGGGCTTGGCGAACCCAGCCAAGCGCAGCTCCACCGAACTTTCTTAATTATATTCGCGCGCTGATGGTTCATATTTTATCGCCAGCGAATATCGATCCGCTCACCAAGACAGATAGTCGGGAACTAACATATCTCGAGATTCTCTTTCGTCCGGAGAAGTTACTAAATTTCGAGGATCTAATTAAACTAATTAAGGCTTCGATTTTATAATCCCATATCTCCCAACTTTCAGACTATAATACAATAAATTAACATTCCGAGAAACTTTTTAAATTAAAACTCACAAATTTCAGAGTGGAACGTTACGAAATCAATGCTGCTGCCTCGCAGGTTACAAAACCGAAAGCAAAGCACTACACTCCCAAATATTACTGTTCCAGTACAAGAGAGCGCGCGAATCCCGCCATCAATCACCTGAGTCTGACGGCTCTCTAAATCGCTTTATAAGTGTGTGCCGTCTTCCGAACGAAGGTCCCGGCGGAGTAAGGGCGGAGAGAATCGTTGGAAGGGAATCTATGGAACCGATAAATATTCCGTGCGGCGGATCGCGGACTTGTCAGGACAATATTGTCGGAATATTAGCGGCGAACGGCTGGCTAGACGATGCGCGTAATATCAGGCCAAGTGCCTCAGTGGGGATTTCGCAGCGCACAATTCATTTTCGCGCGCGGCATTCCGTCGAGGCGCATTCACGAGCTGTCTCCATAACTATGATACACTGGTGGATGCCCCAGCACCCCTCCAAGTTGCGCCAGCTACACCTACCTACCAACTCGGTTAGGAGACAGTGCTCCCATTGCGAACCCACTGTACACCACTCATCCTCGGTAAACCCTACCAGACTTCTTTTTTTTTCCACAGTGCGACCGGATAACTTCGCTTGCATTGTCGGCCAGCCGTCTGGACTTGCTCGAGTGGAGTTTATGAGTAATACCGAACTCGGGCTGGAAATACTCGGCACCTCCTCGTCGAGGAAACTGATGTGTGCGGTTTAATTAAATTTAATTTAAATAATGTGCTATAAAGATTGACAAGTGCGTAGTGGAATATAAGTCTAAAATATTTGTTTTGTCAATAAAATCGGTGAAAGGTCGTGTCTGGAAAGGATGCAGCGTTGCAAATATTACTAGTAAGTTAACGAGTGAAGTTGCTTGAATGATTTCAAGTGGATGCGCCGGGGAGTTCGCAGATCAAGGCTGGTTTATATTCGGCGTTCGTGGTCCAATAAGTCCCGACGGATTTTCAACCATTAGTTAAAAAGTTTGGCGAGTAGCGGGGGCCGATTATGTCGCGATCTCGGCACGGTACACCTGTCGCGTGCAAAACTTTGGCTGCTGCGGAACGAGCTTTAGGTGTGCGCCTACGGGTAGAGCTGGTGGTAGTCTCGACGAGCTTTTACGAGGGTCGTTACAACGGCTTTACGGCTGGCAGCAAATCGGCCGAATAATCGTGGTGGTCCGACGCGAGCGGCGAGGGGAATAAACTTTTAAACAGCCACCGAAATCCCGACTAATATCCGCGGGGATTTTCCCACTTTCCTCGCCCAAGAAGCCCAGATGGGACGCTCGGCATCGATGAAATTTTCCGCGACCAAAACTTGGAAGAATCGACGAATGTGGATGAGTAATGCGAAGATGCACTTTCAGAATGGAAAGGCGCATGGAGTAAAAGCTCCGTTTTCGAAACACGAGATCCAAGCGAAGCCCGAGAGATACAGAGTGACAATTAGTGTTTGCCTGCTGAAAAGTAGTTTGACACCCATTTGTTTACAGGTTGACCGGACACCTCGCGAAGTTCCTATAATCGCAAACGTAAGTTCGTGTTCCCTCCGTTAGCCATTTCCATGCAATCATCTGCGAAAGCATGGACAGTAGCATTACAGGGCTGTAATTCAATTTAACAAATACGCAGACGATTGAGCGCGTCGGATGACGACTGGAATGCGTCGCTCGTTTTTAGCGAGTGGCAAAATGTACAGCCGAACTATCACACGGCCCAGCAAATCGAGCGCGCTGTTCTTTCATTGTATTCGATTAAAAAACGTTTATCGATTATCTCGAGTAAATAACACTCGAATTCACAGTCTACTCTTCGCGTGCGTGCTCGCTCGTTAATTGAAGCATACGAAGGCAGAAATTGCTGCGTACAAAATTTTTCCAATTGCATCACCTGACCCCCTCCCGTCCGCTCACTCCAGCCAGTCAAACATTGCCGATTCTGTGCACTTGGTACCTCGAAAATTGAGAGAAGCATCCGCGAATATTATATTGTATTTCCAATTCAGGGATTTGAGCATTCAATGCATGTTTTATTACGAATGCCAGATCGTGTTTATCCGCGTGTGCGTGAATTCGTACTCTGGTTATATCGGAATGCTCGGCAATGGAAATTGGTAAGTGGCTTAGTAGCTCAAAGGAGCCTAATTTCCAAATTTAAGTCTCTTAATTTCATTCCCTTCCTGAATCTACTCTTTGAACGGCAGAAAATCCGATTTTAGTTTCGTCCAAGACCGATTGTCGACTTAAGCAGACAAGCCAGCAAAGAGCAAAGAGCAAACGGCCAGAGAAACACGAGCGGAAGAATTTTCAACTGTTACACGGCTGTAGATTGGCGAGATGGGACGGCTATTAGCTCGATGCTGTTCTCCAAAGTCCCCGGAGGTTCCAGCGATATCTCCATACAGGCTCGGTGAGCTTGCGGCGCTCGGTGAGCCTCATCCCCCGGTATCTCGAGCACTCGATATTCCGTTTCAGGCAGACGAGGCCCCTCAATTCCGGCCAAGCAGCGTTCCTGTCAATTTTTTCATGCCGCCCCAGCCTTTTTCCCCGGGACAGATAACACGTGGAGATAGCTCGGTGGCGCTGCGCCCTGGGATCGCCTTGAAGGTGAAACTTATTCGAGTGCGACTCCTCCTGGCCGGGCACAGGCATCGCCGCGCAGGATCTCCTAGTAAAAGGACCGGCTTGATTTGCCTTTACAGGTCACCCCGATACTACCGCGAACCCAGTCAGTTATTGGATTCAGCCGATAGCGTCTGTGCTCCGGGAGCGCCTCGATTTCATATGAATTTTTATGGCCCCGTTCGAGGGAATTCGATTAGGCTACCGATAATAAGTTGCGGCTTGAAAAAATAATGCCTTGCTCGAAATAATAAGGACTGCTGTAGCAGAACCGAGTGTATCGTCTTCCAAATCAGCAATCATAAACTCTATCTCCGAGGTACAAGGCAAGCTGAGCAAGAGAAGTGGAGCAAGGGTGGTCTCGGTGGTCTGGGCTATGACGAGGATCCCCAACAGTGAGTTTCGGCGGCGAAGAAATATCGTCCGACATTATTCAGACTCGAGTTTCTTATTATATCGAGGCCGTTTTCGAGTACGCAAAGGTCCCTCCCTAGCGGGTGTCTGGCATTCCTTACCACTTTTACCGAGAGCGTCACCGGCAGGCATTAAATCTCACGCTGAAATTTATTGCCGCCTCAAAGTACCGGACCCCGGATGACATCTCGGGAAGAGGTGTCTGTCCCGACCCTTTGTCTACCGAAGCGGGTACACGATTGCCATTACTATTTGCGTCATCCCGCATTTGCATTGTACCCATAAATTGGTAAATGTCGAGAAATAAAGTGCCATTCTGGTATTCTGGTGACGGACTTTTTATCTTTACGGGGCTTCGCATTTTAGTACGGAACCAATAAAGGGCAGGTGTTAGAGTACCCGAAGCCTGGAGCTATTGTCTCTCGCGGGGATACCGATTTATTGGCGAGCACTTTTTCCCCCGGGCTGCAAACCGCCGTTGATATGCTTGGCTTTGGTCGCCCGCTTTTTTATACACCGCTGCGTGCACCCGTGTCTGTGTGTGTGCGTGCGAAGGACCAGCTAAACCCGCAATCCACAGGGACGTTTGTACGTACGTGCAGCATTCATGGCACTGGAACTCGTGCAAGGTGAAATCAGGATCTGGCGGGTCTCCAGACTACCGAGGATTTCAAGTCGCATTGATTTCGTTAACAACAGGGCAAATTGTTCGTGGCCCATTAGACAGGGTACAAGTCGGCCAATAACCGAAAAGTACTCTTTATGTCCCTGTGCCGTCGTTGCTTTAATCACTGTGCTGCATTTTAAGCCCTGCTCTGCCTTCCATTAGTTGAAATCTGCGCCGACTGCCAATTATAAACGAAATCTCAGTCACGTTTCACTAGGGATTTCCGTGAAAAGTACGGAGCCTCCGCCGCCATTTGAGTTCCAGGATTTTGCAAATCCTCTTATTAATTATAAGTGGACTCCTTTTGAAACGGATGAACATTTCAGTAGGTTAATAATCTGCTTGCAGTATTTCGCTTTGGGTGGTTCATTAGCAGTTGGTTTAATCGCCAGTAAAAATATCAACTGTTGGCCCGACAGCAACTAGTGAAATGGACATCTTTGACCACCACCCATGCCATTTTATTATTTATGATATCTTTCTCTTCACTCGGCTCTAATATTTCACTGCAACTGCAGCTCTCGTACTGCTTATGCGATTCAATCGCACACTTGATGCCGAATGCATTGCTGAAAACCGAATCAGCAACCGAGTGATACTCTGCAGCCAATGAAGCTTGGCATTGGTGAATACATAGAACGCCGCCAACTACGGCTATACGGCAGACTAATTTGTATAAATTGGGAAAACACCAAATCGGATTTGGTCCGAGCTTAATGGAAGACTACGAAGGCCTACGGAAAGTGATAAGGGACTTTCGACAATAAATTTGTACCAGTGACACGCTGAAAGCGGGAAATTGCGGAATGCTGACTGGCCAGGGAGGCAATGGCGACGTTATCGTATTCGCAAGATTAATGAGACTGCAAATTGATCGGCTGAGTCCTCCTGTCGTCGTAACTCGGGCACTTTTTGTGTACCGGATTTGTTGATAGCGACGGTTTCATTTGGGATCGCTGGACACTTTTTCTTCATATTGTCTGATATATTACCGGTAAAAGGGCAAGGATATTTTGACTTCTAATTGACTTATTAAACAGAAATCCTCATTTCCCTTACTAGTCAATGAAATAAGTAGAATAGTCCGCAAGTGGAATATTCCATAGTCAGACAAAGTTGAAATCTGTAATAAGGATATATCGTTTACGCAAAAAACAGAAATTTTCGATTGTTTTCTTACTGCTGCTGGCAACAGCGGACACAGGGTGAAATCACACCCAGTCTGTGGTAAAATTCCGGGATTTACCGACCTTCAGAAACAAGGTAGAAAGCTCGAAGTCTCCCTTATCCGAAGCTCTGCTTACCGATAGAGAGTAACTCCTGCTCTCTCTGCGAGGCTGAAGCTACTGATAACAGAACACAAGTCTCTGATAATGTTATGTTACAACCAACAACGTAGATTCCGATAAATAGTTATTTCTCCAAGGAAAAGCGCCACAGTGTCGAAAGGCGGTACCTTCTCAACCCCTTTTTATACTTGTATAGAACACACCACTAATCAGTGGGTCAAGGACACTGGTCGAGGTTAGTAGGTCGCTGACCCACGATTCGTAACTCTAATATCCCACGCCCAAAGAAAAATGGAAACCTTCTGCAATCATGAAACTCGAGTCCACATTGCTACCAACCATTGGCACCTTTTTGTGCGCGTTATTTCATAACACCCAGGCGCAGGTTCTGGTTAATTAGAACTCAACAAAGTGTAGCATATCAAGCATCAGGTTACTCGCGGTAGAAATGATCCGCAGAAAGGAGCCTTCAAATGAAGTAGTCGCAATTAATTAAATCGGTACGAGTAGTGGTTGCCAAGCCATACGTAAACAAACCCACCGTAATTTCGCGGATCCGCCTGCTCCGCAGGGAAACTCAGCTAATGTCTTCAAAGTATAATGTGCCCTCGATTAATTACGAAACTGTTATTTGGCGGCGCGTCCGATCCGTTTTCACTTTCAATCGATGCCTGGCTGGGCTGCGTAAAGCAACCGCACGGCCATCTATCCGCAAACAGGGCGGCGGGTACATACACACAGGCAGATATTGCACTCTCTCAAGCTCGCACATCTACGCTCGGACCTCCCTCGAAAGCGCACACAAAGCTCGCTGGCAAACTTTGATCGATTGCGGCCGCAATCACGCGCGACTATCCTTTCGACGCGTCGCACGCAAGAAAATGTCATTTCAACCGGACACACGCTTGTCCACTGACCAATTCCGGCGATCGCGTGGCTTTCCTAGTCAAGCGATTTCATTGGCAGGCACGGGACTAATCACCCTGTTTATCAGTCGCCGGGATCGCTCGAGAGCTTGGGAAATAGGCTCATATCGTTTTAATTATGTGTGGAAATTCACGGTGGAATTTGAATCTTAATTATATTAAATTACCTTCGGAATCTATATATCAATTATAATCACATTGTTTGAATACCAGCACGAAATAGGATTCAGCGATGCGGTGAGTTCGTGACGTACCTGCATTCGATTGGGATCGAAATCAAATTGTCATCTTTCCCGCTGGCCTATCAGAATCGTTTTTGATGTGGTGCTTTGCGAGCGTGGAGAATCGGCGAATAGAGGATATTGTTTTTTTGACGGTCACGCGATCAGCCGCGGCCGGATAAATTATCGATAGGCAGAGATATTTATTCGGCGCGTTTTTCCTGAGGATATAGGATTGAAATAGAGCCGGCAACAAATAATGGCGATAGTTCCGCTGCGATGTTTATCGAGTGTTCACTGGGGCGGCTGCGCCGGCAGCCTGCGGTAAAACTAAATTTCAATTAACCGAGTGGGAATACATAATTTAGAAACAGTGGCCGGCCTTGATTGAATGGACCAGCCATTCGATTTCTATGGCTGAATCGGGAGCCAATACGTTTATTCATGAACTGCGATATCCACTGCCTGAAATATATTCGATAGGCGCACCGATGAAGCCTTCATTCAAGCTTATTTCAACTCTCCCCTAGCTGCACCGTCGAATAAAACGATGGAACTTTGTGAGTACTACAAACATGGGACAGGTGTGAATTGTCCTTGAACAGGTCGCCGAGTATCACGGTTTGAGTACCCCGAAAAATAATGGATTTCACGGAAACAGCGATATATCATTGGTCTCCTCCCGAGGGTTTTTGAGGGAATTTCGACAGAGCCGAGGGTCATCCGGGGTCAGTCGTCCCAAGCGATTGTCTTTGAGCGGCGACAAGCCAATGTCGATGCATAAAGGACGTATATTCGCCCTGGGACAGGATCTCGCTTTGTTACATCGTTAATCTATTTTTCCCAAAAAGCCGATTTCCAGCGAAAAGCCATTCTCCCCCCTACCCGCCCAACCCCTCTCGTTTCCGACCCAGTAGTCTAATGCATTAGTTCTGTATTGCTGAGAGGGAAACAGTGTGAATGATCAAACAGTGCTTGTTGTCATCCATAAAATGTACACCGCGAAACGGTGGTGATTTCGAATTTCGAGGATCCAAAGGCACAGTGTCTGATGTATTATTTTCAGCCAGCCGCGTAGCGACCTGAGAAGTAATTCAGGAGGGATTATTCGATAAGGTAATACCAACATAATTACAGCACTCTAACGTCTGAGATAAACCGGAGATAGCGTTATTACCGATAATGCACACCATTAATTAAGCATCTTTCTTCGACAAGAGCTGTCAACACGCCCATCAATTATGTCTGCACCCATCCATCGAGCCATCTGCCCCCCTCCACTGCCCATTATTACTCTAATCCACTGCCAGGAAGATTATCGGAAAACCCAGCTTAGTTAAGACTATCAAACGCGAGCGCTTGATGGTCGATGGGAAAACTTGAGGGAAGATTTATTTGATGAGCGTCTACTCGGATCAGAATCTCGTCACAGGGGCTTCGCCGAATCAATGAATCTTCAAATGACAAGCACGGACACATCGAACGAGTAATGCACATATTATGATTATCAGTAAAAATGCTCGAGGGGATCTCGCCCGTCAACTGTAATCATTACGACCACACGAGCGTATTGGTATTAACTCGTGTTTATCATTGCACACTGCGCCGAATTTAATGTGACGTTACTAATGGCGCGATAACTCTGACTCGTTAAGAAAAATACATCCAAGTGTATTGGGGTTTGTGGATCCATGCACGCGTGCCACCGGATGTCCAGGCGATTATATGGCTTCCGCTCTCGAGCGCGCACGCACTCGTGTGCTTGGTGTGCGGTCCACACGGGAGCACTGCTACTGACAGGGAAATACTGCCGGTGCTAACTACTGCCTTTTGCTCTAAGTTATGGATGCTCCTCTCTCTCTCGCCACCGCTGACCTGTGCCACACTAGTCATTCATTTTTTCTCTCCGGCGCACCTACCTGCTCCCAATATTTGCCAGTCAAATTCAACAATTGTATATGCAGGTCTCATTAATAACTGCAATTCACTTGGAGTCCGATTGACGTCAGGCGCATTGGAGAGAGGATTGAAGAGTTTCGGTTGGCTTTCTGATTAATGCTACGAAACTGGACCCATTTTGACATTGGCCCGATGTCATCCCGATACTGGGATGCAAATGGTCCTGCGAGGGATGGGCCGGTGGCGGTCAGGCAGAGTGACACGGCCCGATTAGGAAAAGCGCGTGTTACACGCGTCGCGCGCCCGCCGGATATCGTTAAACGTCAAAAACGTGTGATTTGCTCCAATTTCGGCGGCACCCGGTGACGAGTGGCTCGTGTCGCTGACGCATCCGTGCACGCGTGTCTAATGCAGGCGATAAGTCTGGCCAGCGAGCGCGTTTGCCCTCGACGTTTACGCCAGTCGAATCTGCCATTATTCTCCAGTTTTACGCGACCGCCTGCCGAAAGAAGTCACTCGTCCGCCCTGCCACTCGAATGCCCTCCCACTAAATAATAGCGTCGTCATATTAATCCCCCTCGCACTTTCAGCTCGCCGGATGCAATGGGAATCGGAAGGCGCACTGTCGCGCGAGACGAGAACAAAGGGAAAACGAGATGGGGCTTGGCGAGAGGGGGAGAGATGGAGGGGGAGAATAGCGCGAAGCCCGGCAAAACTTGTTATAAAAAGGGGAATATTATAGCCGGAGTATAAAGAGCATCACAGGGTTATTGACAGTAAGGAAGAGACAATAGACTGCATTCCCAGTGAGGGGGGTGCTGTAAGCACCGGCTGCGTGGGAAATAATGAGTGAAACATAAATAAGGGCGGAAATTGACGAGTCTACTTTCCACTTTTCCAGGACTAGATCAATATACGATAGTCTCCCGAACGTTACGTACTTCGACTTTTTCAGCAGTACCGCATTCTACATCTCGATTTCCGTGCGGAACATCTGTCAGGAATCGAGTCTACTTCAGCTAGGGCTATGGACAAGATCGATCAGTACGAAACTGGTCGGAAAGGAGGACATACGTAATGGTATTTCCGGTGGAGGTGGCAATTTCCACGCAGTCGGCATTGCCATTTTCCCATTCGAGCTCGGAGACGTTCTTTATAACGTGAAATATGACTGTCAGCGACTTCGAGGCGCGGAGTCACTCGTTATACGCGACAGAAGAATGCGAGATAACACCTTTTGCCGCGATTTCTTTCCGCCCAACGTCATACTGCCGTATCTTAATCTCGTTCTATTTCTTGCCGCCTTAGAGTACACCGAAACACGCCCTCTATAATGGGAGCCGAACTACATTTAACTTAATAAACGCGTAGGCCAAGTAGGAAAGTCGACGGGAAACGCTTAACAAAGGATGCTTGTCAGCCGGCGTGCGAGACGGAGGTTAAACAATGCAGAAGATCAAAGTCGGCGAGCAAACAAGCATGCGCCGCTACTTGCCGACAGTTAAACAAACCGGCGCTTGAGAATCGCGTGGAAAAAGGCAGGGAATTGACAAGTTCCCTGGGAAGAGCGCGTGAAAAAGCATAGGTGGCCCCGCGAGAGTTTCATCTGTCTGGCATCAAAGTGGATGTTCCAAAAAAGCTGCGACAGCTTTCTTTGTGCAGCGAAAACCAGGAGTGTCGATTCCCGGTGAGTGCGTGGAACTCCTAGTGTAGCCCAATCTGTATTCTCTATTCTTCTCTCGCTCATTGCTGCTTGGGAATGGCGACGCAATAGGATTTCGGTAGTTGGCCGCAGCGTTATGGCGCTGGCAATAGTGACAATGCTCAGGGCAGAACAGGCCGTGAGGGACTAAACTATTCCGGCCCGGGGACTCGACGTGCGTTACAATTAATCAAGCAAAAACTGTCAACTGCCATGTCCCAGTGTACACGTCAGGCTGGATGGTGGGAAACTATCGACCGCAAACAATGCCCGCCGCAAACGACTGCTGAAACACCGGCGCTACTGGATCGCGAGCCCTATGGGTTCGCGCCTACCTGCTAATCCGGCTGCACCCCATTTTATTGCAATCCACTTTTATTGCAGCTGAACCTCGTCGTTGCCTTTTTTCGTGGTGACTCGACTATTGTCACTTTCAACATGCTCATATTATTTTATGGAATTACGAGGTGAGTTTTTTCTCACTCCTCGACACGTTACACTGTCGGTTTACTAGACAGGTGAAGGCACTGGTGAATAAATTCTTTTGTCAAATTGTATCAGCCTACATTTCTATCTGTTTGCAAGTCCCCCCCGAAAGGTTATCTATCTCCGTGAAGTATCTTTTAAGATTCTGACGTTGTTCTTTCGGTGATCTTCCTTTGGCGGTGACGAACAGGCAGCCTTGTGTTCCGTTTCTCACGCTGCTCGGGCCGGCTTGTGAAGATTCTTTAGTAGCCCACATGTGCATATGAGCCCAGTACCAAGTACCTCTCGAGGCACTGGGTCAAAATGGAAACACGCAAACGGGCCGCGTTTTTAAGAATTGCCGGCGAGACACTTTCCATACAATGGTTTCCAACCGTCTTGGCACACATATTAAAAAGTTAATGGGGCTTCGAGTTACTTGGCTGTTGGAAAGTGTAAATTCTGGAAGACTCGACACCTGGGACAGTCGACTATGCCGGAAGTTGCAATACGTATTCTTACTTCGAGTGGCGCATCGTAAAATCTCTAGGTTCCTCGGACATTCTTCGAGTCCCTATGCTACCCCAGCCACCACTATGCTTCACCCGAGGAATCGATCCACCCTCTTGACTGCGAAATTTCCCGCGGCTTGGAATTTAAACTGTCTTTAACTACCTGGAGCGGATGCTACAGAGTGTTCGAGATGTAACACTAGATATTTCAAGTATGAATTCTGTTGGAAGTGAATTGCAAAAGATATCGCTCGAGATCTGGGAATATGGTCGGCGCGGGCGTCGAGGGTCTGACTAATGGTTGATCTATACTACTTGCTCGATGACATAGCAGTTATATCATGGAAGAATGTAATTTCTTTGATTAAAATCGTTCACTTGAAAGGGTATTCTTGATGAATATTGACCTAAATATTGCACTATACATATACGAGAGTGTTTTAATATTAATTCTAAAATTAACTTTTTTCACATGACGGGGAATGTATGAAATACGAACGGAATATCGAGTACCAGAACCATCTGCGCACCTGACCGTGCCGGCGTACGCCACGCCAACACGTATCGACAAATATTCCAATTATCGCGAAGATGAGGACGTGAGCTAAAACAAGATTTCTCGTGCACCTGCGAGGCTGCTCCCGGCTCCCGCCAAATAATGGGAAATACTTTCACGCGCCATATTTCAAAACCCACCGCTCAAACCAATAAGCCGCAACAAGCATCCAATTCATACTTTTGATATTTTATTCCTACTCGAAAATAAAGGGTGAACCCGGCGAACCCGCGTAATTCCCGGCTGGAAAAGCCCGTCGAGTGTTTACGAAACGGGATTTCGGTGAAACTGTTAGCCGCATGAAAATTCGGCTGGAGGATCGGGGGATGAGGAGATAAAACTATGTGCACACACACACGCGTGCACACAAGCGGACGGTCGCCGCAACGAGAAAAGTTCGGAACGATGCGGTGTGCGCTTTTAATTACCAAAAATGTTGGCCCCGAAACATTTTGCATTTAATTGCCATGAGATGCGGGCGATCTGCGGCGACGTGCATGTGCCGATGCCCGGAGTGGGAGAGAGAGAGAGGGAGGGGGAAAGGTGAGGCGGCTGGAGAGAAAAAGAGAAATGTAGACAGAGGGGCGGTTGACTTTGCTCTTATTTTATTACATCTCCCTCTGCCTCTTTCTTTTCACCGCTGACAATGGAGATGGAGTATAATGGGAGCACGTCGCACAAGCCCACTGACGAAAGGGAATTCAGCGGCGGACAAATTTGGGTTATTAATTGTGGAACGGCGTCGCGCGGCCCCACTTTAATCCAGCACATTCGATAAGAACGGAGACCATTGTGTTTCCCTGTCGACCGGAACCTACCGTGAAATTAGGCCTTGCTCTCGCCCGCCGTCCACTTTTAATTCGGCATCGAGTCAACTTCACGGTTTTACTATAGCAAAACTAAAGCTTCACAACTTTTAAGGGCAATCTGTTAGATATAACGACCGAACACGTATTTCGGGATTTACACTCATCTCGTCGATCATCGATCGAGACTGATCCGAGTTAAAATTTAAAAGGTAAAATACTTCACGTCGTTATACTAGCACAAATGATGACGAACAGCGACGCTGAGCTTACACGTGTTTCCGAAGATATTTTAGGGTTTTAGAGACTGTTGGTCAATGGAAAACTGATTTTTAACAATGCAGTCGTATTTTGCATTGTGGCTTCCGGAGAGAGTTATTTCAAACCGTCTCATGTGTGGCTTCTCTCACTTTCACCATGAATATTCAGGGCTGCGGACCGCACAGAAGAACCGGGCGACCCGCAGGACGCAAAAAGTGACAGCGAGGACTTTAAAAGAGTCCGGTGCGCGTGGGTAGCCATAAATCTTAGTCGGCTTTTCGTCACATCGTTCATGTCGATGCCAGCATTCACTGTGAACCGAGCGAACTCGGTGCGCAAAGCTAGAGTGAACTTGAGAAACGAAAATATTGGCCCGTTTTGTCAAATTGCAGTGCGATATACGATGCACTTTACGCCTTCGCGATACTAAGGACTCAATATACTTTGTACCATGTTCTTTCAAAACAATTTGCACATTTCATGCAATATATGCCACTTTCATCAAGATTCAAGATTGTTGAGATATTGTGCCTGAGGAGATGGGCTTGAAAAGAGCCTTTTCTGAATAGCAGGGGTGTGAACAACCGGAAGATAAGGTCGGCCGAGTATCGACACGGCCTTTCGTATTGGAAGATCGGGATAAACGGATTAAGGAGATCCTATCGATAAGTTTCCTAGTCCACTTTGTGAGTATCGGAAGTCCCGCTCGAAGACATGCCTGCCGGGAAACCCGGCGAGCACTTCTTCGTCGCACGTTTACATGTATACTATCTTGAGCGGCCAAAGGGAAGACGCTTTACGAGAGCGTGCTTACGTGCGGCACACTTCCTCATAATGTCCGGCGCATAACGCTTCAGAGACTAAATGCACGAAGGGTCCGGTAAAGAAACTTACTTGCGGACAATCAGCTGCGAATACAGCTACGCAGAGCACAATGCTCACTTTTATATCAAAAATTCATAAGAAAAATAATAAACCAGGAGAAATAAAACCTGTCGGTTATTTTGTAAATTTGGTGAGTGGAATTTTGTTGCACCTTTATGAGCAAAGCTATTATCTGCAGTATTAATATTTAAGACTCTGAATACAAAGCTGTCCGCACAACGCTGTGACTACAGTGTGCCTGGTAATCAGGAATTTATGGGATCAACGAGGTCGAATAAATCTTTCATCAACATGCTATAAAGTAGCTCGAGGGGCCTCGAGGGTAAAGCTCGTCGCGGAAGTTGCTCTTACATGTGAAAAACATGAACTCCCTCGCGGCGGGTGTTAAGGGGAGCTCGAGAAAATTCACGCTTCAGACTACCCAGCTTCCTCTGGTGCACTCGCGTTAGTGTTCATTTCACGCGCTCTTGGCGAATACTAATTGTCCCCATTAAAATTCCTCCAAGTTTTCTGATGTACGGATTAATCGAATCGGAGCAATGGGCAGACTGGTTGAGCTGCGTGATACTGCAATAGTTAAGGATTGGCTTACATTGGCAAATCTATCAATGCTGATGATACCAGCAATGGATGGATTTGCTGACCGGGAGCTATCCTGTCGTACGTCTATGAACGATCAGAGTTAATGGTGTTGAATTAACAGAGTCCAAGGAACAACAATTGAAATATTTACCTTTGCGGGTTGGAGAAGCTTTGCTTACGTTGGCAACTTTTCGTGAAGGATTCGTGCTCGACAGTGGTGGAAGGGTGTCGTATTGAAAATGAGTGAGGCCTCTCAACCTTTTTGCCGAGAGCGTGCGAGGCACATACCAGACTTTCACGCTGACCGAGAAGTTTTTAGGATAATTCATTACAGTAATTGCGCCCTACATACTATACGTAAGTACACGGACGCGTGTAGTCGGTCGAGTGAGGCGGTGTTTTGCCGGCGGAAACCTGATGCTTGTTCGGCTTTGAGCGATGGAACCTAATGGCCCAGTAAGCCGAACCACCTCCAAAAACGTTTCCGCTATTTTGTCGCAAACTTCGCACTTCATTCTTGCCCAACTATTCCTGACTAACAAATAATTGGTTTTCACTTTGTTTACCTGCTGAACAATCCGCACATTAATATCGTGTTTTAAACTTGACTTATGTTTAGATCGATTAAATCGATTACATCGATATTTTACTTTTAATCCAAATACCCGCAAATGCCCACATGACTGATTAATTGTTTAGACGCCCTGAAAGAATTCCCGGGTGCTGGGCGGCGCCGCTCCTCGCAAGCCCCGAATTCCACGGGAAAACGAATTTTCACCGAATGAACCTTTGCTCTTCTAGCGTGAGAAGCGTGTGGAATGCTTGGCGTGAATCTGGACAGCGATCGGAAAGATAAGAGGCAACTGAATGATTCAAAGAAAGAGATTCGTTCGATCGTCAGATTAATTCATCGAGTGCAAATGGGAGGTCCGAGGGGCTAGACAAATTCAGATATCCCTTTTTCATAATTTTTCATATATATTTAAATCTTTCCAAACGCAGTCGATGGTGGTCTCCCCTAATACAGAATTTTGGACTCGAAACGACGCCAGTCACGCTCGACCACTTTTTCGATCCGCTTTTAATTTGTTGCCGAGATAGAAAAAGGGAAGTCGTGAATTCAAGCGGGAGGTGGGGGGCGTCCGGTATTTAGTGCGGAATTGTTCTTCGAGTCTACTGCGAGGAAAGTGCGCGGGTGGACTTTTAAGCTCCGTGTAACAATGAAGAAAATTCGTCGTCGCTGAATGAGAGAATGTCTTACTGGCTTCTTAGGCTTTGCGAGAGAGTCCGCAATTACTGGCTACGTTGAATGGGAATTGGACCTTTCGAAACTACATGCTCGGCGGAACTAACGAAATCTTATGGACAGACGCCCGCTACGATCGGCGCAAGCTGGCTAGGGAATTATGCCGGGTAACATGGTCAAGTAGAAACATTTCTGAAAGTGCTCGCCCCATTGAATTCGTACACAAAGGAAAATCGAAATCCATTTCCACAGTAGTGTGTTCCAGCGCCAGCAATTCCGGCGCGCTAGTTCGCGTGCAATTGGATCAAATAGAGCAAGAGCAGTTTGTTGCAAAAACGTGCTACATCCAACAAACCGCTGCCATGTTCCAGGGAATATTGACTCCCTTTCCATGTCCCTCGCCTCGGAAAGAGCTTCCGCGATGGATTTCGGTATACTTTGCAAAATATTTTACCACCCGCTCCGGAATAAAGATCGATCCACTGAAAAAGCACTCGCGGCCAAGTGTTTCTCAATTTCTATCGAGTGGATCGGGGATCGCCGGTCCATTGTAACGAAATCGCCACCCCCGAGAATAGCTTGCCCTTTGCCTTTTACCTTGCAACCACCTTTGACCATTTATCAACTCTTAATCACCATGGACAACCACCCATAGAAATATACCCAGCCTTCCTCAACTCGCACATTTCAACTCTCCAATGCAATAAAAGAATTCTAACCCCGGCGTGGTTAAACTGTCTACTATAAATGGAAGATTTCCCAGATGAATCGCCTATGTTAATAGCCCCCGGAAAACCCATAGCCTCCGCAAGCACGGATGTATCCAAAAATTTGATCTCCAGATTAACCCAGTGTCCCAAGCGAGGGCTCAACCCGAGAAAGAAATGTATTGTGCTAGCTCGTGATGGGACTTGCGATTAATAAAAGTACAAGTGGCGTAGCATCCGGCGTACGTGCCCGCAGTTGCCAAGCAGGCGAAAACGGCGGATCGGGCGATGAAGAAAAGGGTTGGGAAGTAAGGGTGATATAATAAATCGAGTGGTACTCGGTGCGTTTCCCCTAGTCGAAGAGGGGCCATCGCGATGACCCCCCGGCTAATCGAGTGCGCCACCGAAAACCACGGGGCTTTGTCAAGGACTTCTTCCTGGGGAGATAAAGGGGATTTTACAGGGGCTGGGGTGATGGGCGCGCGCCGCGCAGATTCCATCGGGAGAGAGCACGTGGCGGTGGCAGAGGTCGCCCCACCTGACTCGCGAGAGCTTTCAAACTCCAAAGCAGTCAGTCGCCAGCCGACCGTGCTCCACGAGCTTCCCACTTATGTTATATCGTGCGGACCCCTTGATTTTCGCGATCGAATCGCTCCACACATCGAAGGAAGCCTTCGAGATTAATTGGTGAGTTTGACAAGAAAACACCAGCTTTTTACAATATCATTTTAACCAAATTTCAATTATCCACAAACTTGTAAACTTACCCTCGGCTCTATATGGTCCTTCAACACACAGTAGCTATGCGTTAACCTTTTCAAAAGTGCTTATTCTTTCTGAAAATTGTTTGTTATTATTTACATTTATTTATGAACACACGCCCGAGACATAGAATATTTTTTACGTTATCATTGTGGCTCATCAGTGGACCGCCACTTTCGTGCTTCGCCCAGTGGTTTTTACTGCAAGCACACGGACCTCTAATAATTTATGATTCCCATTTTATATCCGACTGTGACCACGTCATGAAAAGGCAGGGGTAAAAAGTGGCGGCGAAAGTGGGCAGTTTGCGACATGGATCGGGCAACGGGGGCACTTGAACTGGTGGCAATATTTCGCGGTGACCACGCACATTCAGCGAGATCGATCGAAGGATTAGCCGGGAGTGCCGACTAATTACGAGGCTCCGTTTTGTCCTACGGTGGTTCCTCGTTACCGCGGCAGCTAATTAGTTTCCTGAACGGCGCGGGCCGCGCCGCGAAAGCAACGGAAAAAGGTGCCTTCGCGGCTCGTCCTGGCCCGATAATTATGACACGTGTCTCCCGCCGCTCCTCTCCGACCTTCTCTCGGGAAGGCGAGTGGTTGGCTTCGGCGAAGCTTTCAAACGCTCTGTGGATCTAATGCCGAATTCCCTTTCGAGGCAGGACGGAGAGGAATCGCGAGGGTAGAATTCGCCGCTCTTTGCAAATGCAATCTTCCGGCGCGGCAAAGTGGCCGACTGCGACACGCCCGTACTACTTGGAGACGAGCGCAGGCCGATCCCAGACGGAAAGCAGTGGGAATACTTTTGAGAAAGTCGCGGGGGACCACTGCCACCTGTATTCTCGCCGCTTCCTTCCTTCCCTCGCACTTAAACTTATGCGCGGCCAAGTATAAGTTCGCGGGCCGCTTCTGCCGGGGATAAAGAATACATCTCGTCCTGTGAGGAGTAGTGCGCACTATCTCGCACGACTTGCGGAGACGCGCGACACTCTGAGAGTGCACTCGGAAAATCTCGCAACTTGGAGATGCCATGTCTGCCTACTACCTGTGTATACCTCTCTCCCTTTCTCTCGCTCACCCGCTCTCTTTCTCCCAGTGTGTATACTCACTTTTCGTCTGGCCTCTTTTAAAACGGGATTTCGGACCGTGCGCGCCGGATGAATCCGCGCCCCCGGGCTTTTCATACTGGCGGAGAAGCGGGGCCACACGCTTCGTTAATTAAGACGGGACGAGGGAGTCTCGTTGCAACCAACACCGCTCAATCTTGCACACCTATACGCGGATACTAAAAAATGCCGGGAATATTAGAATATTACGCGCGCTAGACTCGCACTGTCCACGATTTATCGATCTGGCACTCCGGAGATTTCTGTCGTATTTTTGAAAGCCTGATGAAGC
This sequence comes from Crossocerus cetratus, assembly GCA_963675795.1. Taxonomy (NCBI): domain Eukaryota; kingdom Metazoa; phylum Arthropoda; class Insecta; order Hymenoptera; family Crabronidae; genus Crossocerus; species Crossocerus cetratus. The sequence continues at coordinate 19,560,820 of OY776666.1, read as the reverse complement.
CGTGAGGACCAAGGGAATTAGGGGGACGGGCACTGACGATAGTAATTATGACGAGCAAGTTCAGTGCCCTATAAAACTCCATTATCAGAGGAAGCCTCTCGATAATGCGCTCAAACTTTCGCCCAGGTGATATCGAATTCTGGTCGGTTCTGATTATCTCGACAGGAATTCGTGGTCGGCACCGTGCGGGGCCTTTCAAAAAGAGTGCACGTCCCATTTTCCACTGGGTTCGGAATTTCACTTCGACTTCGACTTTTAATTGCTTACCCGCCGTGTCCATCATCTATCTTCGGTGATAATTCGTCGGTTGGATCATCTTTCGACATAAAACTGCTCGCGCCCGGTGCGTTTTGCCACTCTGAGATATTAATTATACTTTAAGGGTGCGGGGCGGCTTTCTTGGTGAGTCACTGCTTCCATTCATTGTGCATACAGCAACCCTACATTTCCCTGTCCAAACTCGCGTCCATTCATTCGGACACTTGGATTTCATTGGGCGAGTTACTTGGTAACTGGGTGGCGCAGGCAAACTCGGGCAGGTTTAAAGGATACGAAAACGGAAGTATTTTGTCGGCTTAGTGAGACAGGGCAGTTTTTGAATTACTTTCGCGGGGGGGAATGGAACGGGGTAGGGTTTGCAGGAATAATTCATTAACTGTATGGGGTAGCAGGCTGGGTGAACACTGAACACCGGCTAGGAAATGTAAATTGCTACCGCGGCGCAGCGAGCCGCAAACCTTTCGGCGTTTTCCTAATGTCTGCCCCTCGAGCGAGTGCGTTGCCGCTCTTTCTCTTCCTCGGCTGCAATGCTCGCCTTGCCTGGCTCGGCCTATTCCACCTGCTTGCAGTATGCGGAATGCTAATTGTCCCTTTAACAAAGGCCCAACTGGCTGCGTGCCTGCCCACTTGCTCGTTTCACCCGAGCTGCTCTCGCTCTCGAGGTTACCGCCCCGGGAATACATAGAGGTCTGCCGGCCTTTCTTCCGAGCACACCGACGACCCCTAAACCACCCGGTCCACCTCGCCACCCACACACCTACCACCCTCCCCACCAAGCCTTTCTTTCGAGGCCCAGGTGAATTTAATACGACGTGTCCTTTTGAAAAATGATCAGCCTGCGATCTCGGTGATCGCTGGCACGCGAACACCGGCCCCGGCGCCGCTCTGAGCCTCTGACAATTCAAAATGCACCGAGAATTTCCGGGCCCCCTTGCTGACGCTGGGAAATCCTTTTAGCGAGCAATTCTCCGCTACCTGTTCCGCGGGTCATACTTTCAGATTGAATTCCAGAACACTTGTTTGGACTTTAAGATAAATGGAATGAATGTCTGAGGAGTGGAGAGTCGGACTCTTTCGTGTCCTATCTTAATTGAATCGACGAGGAAGGCTAAAAACGCTGACTACCGCGTGCGCGCCGAATTACTTCGGATTCTGATCATAGCTCGATTGTGACTACTGCAATACATGTAAGCAGCCGGCTGGTAGGGGGAGGACGCTCCGGGATAGATTTGGCCAGCCTGCGGCTAAGGCGAAGGCAGCCCTGGTATTCCGATAATCGATTTCACGTGCCATGTCGAATAATGGTTTACACGATCAGCGATCCGTCTTATTCCGAGCGCGCATGTAAACGATTTGGTCCAGCGGATGAGAAGCCCCGAAGCTGTCCGTTCAATTTCCATTGGTGCTATTAGACCCCTGCCAATGAACTGCACTGACAACCACGTCAATGTCCCTGTCACTATTCCGGGATTATAATATAACAACCGTTAACACACATGAACGGAAGACCATTGATAACACCACTATAATCAATACGCTTAACTCAGACGCGTTCTCATTTCGATATAAATATCGCCGAGAAGGTCGTGTCCAAGTTTTTACGGGGAAGTGATGTAGCCAAACTTCTTAACGGCGACGAAAGTTATCATACTAAAAGCTAAGATAGTATAGTGCGATGTGTAACCGTTCGGCTTTACTTTAAGTGTCGTCCGTAAAAGGGCAATCGCGCCATGGAATTCCCGTGGAAATTAGCGACTCGCGGGAACCTGTGTTAAAGTGCGCCGATCTATCTTTCACGAGCGTCGTTCTCGTTACAAGTTGTTAAAAGGATGTCATTGGTTCGCGATGAAGTGCGCTGGTTTACCCTGTTACCAGTGCGCGGACCCGTTAATGGCATGCAAACGAAAACGTCGGATTCCGGGGATACAGGGAAGAGGAATAGGGTGAGAAAAAATCGTAACAGAGCCGTTTCCCCGAATTAGATCTGGGTTGCAGAGATAAGAAAGATCGGCAGCTGTTACTTAAGCACTACTTGCGCGAGAATTTGTCCAGTTAAGTAATGGAGGACGAGCGGCACAGATTCCGTAATTTTGCGACAACCTACTTTGCAATTCGTTACTCGCCTTTCGCTCTCATTTGGTCTTCCCCTCTCCGGTTCTTAGTCGGCTCTGGCTTCTCTTTCAATGATACGGTGCTACTCCTTTTAAACGGAAAATCTGGACCGTCGTCTATGCCGCAGAAAGGAAGATAGTCCTGTATGGCCGGCGCGGCGGTCTGCGTTCACTCCCAGTCAATTCAGATTATTGTAACCTGGATATACACTGTCGAGACTAATCCACGTGCGTTCTATTAGAATTGATTACGTCGAGTCGCAGTAATCCGGAATCCCGAATGTGACGCTTTACGTCGGAAAGCCTTTGGTGTCTTCCTGCGGTCTTGTAAGCCACCTGTGTACTCGCAACCGCTCTATACAAGCTCGGCAATAATTGTCCTCTGTTGGCAGCGTGTTCTGTTTGCTATCGCTGCTCGATACTGTTTATCTAGGCCTTTTTGCCTGGTTCCCAGTGTCCCTATGTCCTCGTTCTACATTCCGCGCAAGCAATACTCTAAGCTGGTAAATTACATATATTCCCTGACGATATTAGTTTTTAATTTTTACGAGATCGCATGCTGGCCTTGGTTTCTTTGCGGAATTAACTATGTTTATTAAAGAGTGATATACAATTTATATGTGACTTCTACTTGTTCCGTATTCACGGAATATGAAAACCTGCCGCCGGAAAAATGACAATTTTTTAAAGACAGTATATTGAGGATTGCAATCCTGATTAATCGGGAATGCTGCGGCTATGGATTACTGATAGTATTTGAAGTTGCCCTCGCCTATCGAACCCCGGAAGTCGATTAATATATTGCTCTCTCTCTCTTTCGGTCGACATTGGCACACGTGTTTCCAGTGGTTTGGAAACCGTATTGGCAGCGCGAAATACGCGATGGCAAAGGGATAGGCCTCACTGGGTAACGTGCCACTGAATCCGCAAATACGAACAAATTATTCCTTTCGTGTCGCGAAATTGCAAAAGTTCGCAATCTCTGAGAAAAGAGATCGCGGCGAGGGATTGCGGGGGAAATACATCCGGAGAAGCAGTTGAGAATTTGCCGCCGGTGGCGGTAGACAGATAATACACGAGATGCGTTCGCCTTGGTTTCCCACCTGAGCCATACACATTTGGCAGACACATTAATGAGAAAAATGTGCCCGATGGGATCTGTACATATTTATATTCCACATTTCAAGGGATATCTGTTTCCAGGCGTCCGTATTCCCGAATGCATGCAACTGCACTATGTAACTCAATGGATGAACTCTCGTTTCTCAAAGGCGTTTCATGATCCCTGTATCATCAAATATTACACTCGACAGTCTAGAGGTTGTCAAATATTTATTCGACACTTTTTTAATTTTCAACTCCAACAATTCCTTTCATTCATCTTTGCAGACTTAACCAGCCGCATTTGTCACTTGGAATGAAAAATAGTGGGCGGGTTTTTCCGCAGCTCCTCCCGGGCGATATTTGTTTCCGAATTTTTCGGGGGACCGAGCCGCCAGTTGTTCCGCGAGAGCTGCATGCATTTTCCGGTGAGTCCCTTCCTCTCACCGAGATCATGTATCACGCGAGTAACTCCGGGCGATAGCGCGTTGTGGGAAATCGCGGTGCTCGATGTTCGTACGTGTTACACGTCTGGGAAGTATGAAGGAAGCGGCCTACCTTTCCTCCCTGAAATTGCTTTAAATATTAATACCTTCCCTTCGAGAGGAAGTGAGATATATGGTTATGGGGGCCGCGTGTGTCTGATAGAGCCGCCTCCTCGCAGTCTCGCACGCGCACATTCCCCAGTCGACTCTCCATTATACCTCGATCTTCAGTCAGCCAGCGAATATTATTAACGAATAACATCCCGGGAAAAGACGCATCGCCCATATCTTCCCATTTCTCACTAACGCACTAAATAACAAAGCTAACGAGCCACTTTCATTGATTAAAATTAAATTACACAACGGCGACATCGAATATTACGTTGAAATTTTCGATTATTTTCTACTTGTTTTCATGATTAATTGTCAAGAATTAATAACAGAAATCGATTAGAAAACACAATTCTACTGGTCGATGACAAATACTGAAAAGACACCGTGCAATAGAAGAAGCAGTGATCAGGAAAGAAAATCTGTAGCCGGCAATGAGCAGAAATACTGCATTATTCGATCGGCGTCGTCCGCATTAAGCGCGTACACCAGGGAAACACGTATTCGAGTGATGATGGAGCGATTTGTTTTCCGGGTCTGCCCGGGTCTCGGATGCTAAGGGGAGCATGTGCTGCCAGCAGTTATTTCCGACGGACTCACAGGAATACAGGTGGCCCGGGACTTTTTTGCCTGTTGCCGCAACGATAAAAGGGTCACTTTGCACCCACTGCAATTTGTCAGAGCCACCACCTACGTTCAGCCTCGGCCTCTCTCCTTCCGTATTCGTCACACTATTCCTCCTGGCTCTGCGTTGTTCGAGTTACTGACGTCTCCTCGACTGTGAATACGTGTCAACTTACTGTGAAAGGAGCTTTCGTCTGCGAAAGTATAAGATGCTTAGAGCAAGAATGGCAGGTGTTAGCAAGGACGAGATTTTGCTGATTCTATGCCGTAAATCGTCGAAATCTCATGCGACAGCTCTCTAAAACTTGAAAAAGTAATAGATCTCAAGCGTTTTTGAAGTTTTCCGAATTCTCCTTAAATCCTTTTAATTCGACAGACACTATCGATCTTTTACTGCAACGATTAAGTTGAAAGTACTCGTGGTGATTTAACACGCGATGAAAGAACCGCATAAGCGCCACACGTCGTTAGAAAGCGATTTGAACGAGCTAGGTGCGACAGCGGCGATGCTGGTGGCGATGGCGGTGTCGAGCGCATTTTATTATTAAAGAATGCGCATATAATTACAAGGCGTCGCATAGAGTTTACTTGGCGCGAGATTCGAGATGGGACGGCCCTGCCTCTCTGTAATTCACGGCACGTCTAGCTGGTGAGCTCGGCTCGTTCGAACTCATTAATTATGAGGCCAGTGACGTACTAGTTGTCGGCCGTCCCATCAGCCCTCCTAATTTATAATCCTCCAAATGAAATTTCAAATACAGTTTAAACAAGTCTGACACGCAATCCGTCGCGGCCCAGCTCCATCACCGCGCGAAACAAGCTTTAATGGGTGACGTGGCCAATCGTTGGAGAAATTTCGGAAATAGATCCCGACGTTATTAACGGGAAATTGAAGCAGGGGACGCGAAGAAAATGAAGGCAGGCTAATTAAACGATCTCCAGATTGACTGTCAACGAGGGCCGGCCCTTTTTCTCGGGAAAGCGACGGATCAATTTGGACTCGGCTGGAGACAGGGCATTACAAGTCAAATGCGTTTCAGCAAGCCCGCCGATTGGCCGGCGCCAATTCGCACGCTCGCCGAAGTAAAAGCGTTCGGTTTCCAATTAAAAAGCCAGTGCGCTTGCGAAGTACGAATCGCCGATGTACGTAAATACGTGTGCTCGAGGTTGGAAAAAGGGCGCCGGGGGAGCTTTCGACAAGTCTACGCTGGGAGGACATGTGTTCGTGAGTGTGGCGGATTAAAAAATAAATAGACTTTTGGCCGGCACCGATAGGCTGGCTTGAGATTAGTTTCGAGCCACCCGGTCGGCCGGCGACCCAAACCGACAGGAGAAAAATGATCCAAAGCCCGCCGCCATTGATCGACCGCGCTTTACCAACGCTTCCAACCCTTTCCACACATTGACCCGTCGACATGGCAGAAATATGGCAACTGTCGGCTATGCTTGCTATCTAGCTTTAGCAAATTACAATAGCGCTCTCCATTAACTCAATTATACAATGCCATTTCAAGGACTACATGAGGACCTTCGAATAAATACAAAACTTACATATTCATTAATTTACATTGACCGGCGTTAACTGTATTTGTATAAGCTACAAAAAATCAAACATTTTAGTTAAGTTCTTATAATATACTGTCAGAATTCCGTAATGTAGCTTGGGAAAGCAAAGCTCTCTCTTGTGCGAGGGACGTGTAGAGATGACTAATTGTCTGCGGCAATCAAAATGATGTTAAGCCAATCATTACACACGCACGCACCGTGAGGAAGAGAGATGACGCGGCTCTTCCCCTGCTGCCGGCGGATCTCCATCTGTTTTCCTGTGCGCTACGGGTGCTTCGGGTCACCTGACAGGATATTAAATATTCGACTAGCGGCAAGGACGTCAGAGTCTTCCAACTAATTTACATTAATGCGCTAGGGAACCTTGCTAAAGTTGTTGTCTTCGCCGCGAGGCCGACGCGATCACCTCGTTTTCGGCGAATACAGAGAGCCGCAGATTTACCTTCCGCTGGCTAACTTGTGTTTAAAAAATATTAGTTTCTCATTAAATACTCTCAAATGATATATCCTTTTCAAAAGTTCTCAAGTTCCATTCAGTCAAACTTTAGCCAATAATGTTACCTGAAAGCGTCTTAAACCACAAGTCTGCGTAGTCAGTGCTACTTTAAGTCGTGCTTTCCACATTTTTAATGATTACTTCGCCAAGCTTTGATAACTTCGATGCCATACCTACAAACTGATATAGATTCACGGGTGATCTCGAACGCGCATACTGCATACTTTAAAGTCGAGGAGTTTATTTCTACTTGCCAAGGAGTGCCAAGATAAAACGCGTGCGCAGGCAAGCAGAAATTAAGAGTAGGAAGAGCGCTCTGGGGGACCGAGGGTACATTAAAGAGAAACTTTTAATTGGACGTTTACATAGCACGGAGAGTGCAGGCTAATATTCGGAATGGTCAATACCAGCTGGGTACTCCGGAGCGTATTGTGCCGTGTTCCAAGGAGAGCGACGTCTAACTACCCCTCCCAGTATCACAGTCAATACCGATATCCACTTGGAGATCTGAATACTGTTGCGGTCAGCGATAATGACCAGCTATTAGAAACAGCACTGCTCTCCGTCATATTAGCTTGGATGCACAGCAAACTGGCACATATCATAGGTAAACATCCGTTTCAACAGTGTCGGGGGATAATACCACGACTTTCCACTCTCCATCAGATTCGACTTGCCAAATTTTAATAACTTCGCACGTCGCACCAGAAATGTCAGCTCTTAACTTGTTAGCTGGAACTGTTCGCCGAGAATGAGAAGAGCGCAGGTATTATTTACGATGGGGGGACTGATGAAAATGGATTTGTCAATGATGTCGGGGCCAATCCTATACGTGTATCAACAGCAGCTTCAGAATCTCGGGACTTTATTACGCAACCGGGAGGCGGAGGCGCTCGTTAACGAGAATGATATCGTCGCACGCTCGCGATAAAGCACGTGAAGTGCTATGTACATTGAAGGGGCGATCATAAGGACGATCTATCGCCGCGTTATCCTCCGGAGAGGGTGAACCCGGGTCAATTCAAACAGATGACTGCAATCGACCTTTCCTTCTCATTTGCTTGAAACACTTGCGAATTATAGGTGCAGTCAAACCCAAAGAATCTTGTTCTCGAATAAACAGGGAAACAAATTATATGTAGAGTATATATAAACTATACACGGAGTGTATAGTACACGGAGTTGCAATACACTCGCGTCTTTATTTAAAGGCAGCTAAATAGTTAGCTCGAAAATCCTACCCTCAAAGTCCACGGGGATGGCGCACTTCTCGCGTACAGGCATGAAAGAGAGTACTAAAGCCACACAAGAGGAATATTTGTGGCGCAATCTCGCTAGTGATCCGAGCAATAAACTCGCCGAGTGGAAGCGTAACTAGCGCAGAGAAAAGACAAGCGCGGGTGTGCGCCAATAGTAAATTCTGATGCGAGTGGAGTCAGGGTACTAACGGTAAGTCAAGACTGAGAGTAGAAGAGTCACCGCAGTCCATTTTTTCTCCAATGACACTGAACTGACCAGACCGACCTCTTAAAGTAGTCTCTGATAAACCATGCTGGAACAAAGACTTGGATTGGTTCGGTCAGGGCGAGCGGTGCCTACGAGATTTCCCGCTCCCATTGTGTCTCGGATTCTTTACTCTCTCGTTCCCCTTTTCCGCAGACTTGTTCCGTCTTCTCCGGGCATTGTTCCCCGCTCGGTCATTCATTCGCTCGGCGTTCGTACTCGCGATTTACGGGTGGAACGCGTGGCTAACCCCTAAACGCTCCCAGACGGCAATGAAACCGAAACCAGCCTATACAGCTATGGCAGCTGACCATTCGACCTGGTCCCTGGAAATGCATGGTCTCTCTGGCACCACCTTTGAGGTTGCTGAAGCCTGATTGGTGACCTGGTAATTATAAAGTACTCGATTGATTGCCTGTCTCTAATGTCCGGCCTCGTACAAATCTCCTATGTTTGATATTAAAGAAGATGCTATCAGTATATAAACATAATTTCCGTTGCTTTAGTTCTTCCCTCGGGCGCACCGCGACCTCGATCATATGTACTTTGACGAGACAATAGGATGTAATTATACCTCCTAGCCTGACGATCACTAATAAACTGACGTTCAAAACTCCTGATGCCTGTATTATGATGTCGTCATTATCCGAATAATGAGGGTGCCTTAGACGAGTCAGGGCAATGACAGGCTTGTGCTCAGAAAACCGGAACTCCTCTCCGCACGGAACTATATCGAGTGGTTCTTAGTAAGACGCGCCATGTCACGAGAAAAAAAGCTCGTCGTAAGTTGAGTCGGCGCCGATAAATTCATTAATTGGAGAAGCGGGTGACCTGGCAGAATGCTAATTAAAATGTCAAACCCGCGAGCTGCGAAGCCCTGCAGGGCAGAGGACGCGAAGTGGCCGCGTGTACGCTTAACGAAATTATTAACGGGGCGCAGGGTAACTTCGCCGGAGCTTACGGTGCGTCCGTGCAAACCCTCTAAATGGATACACAGGGCCCGCCTCTCGAGTATTAGGATACTGCCGGGAATACTTGGCGCTAAAGCTCCGGCCAACTACAATAAATTAAATCTGGGCCCTCGTAATCGCGTCAGAACTCCCCGGCGCCAGCTATGCAGTATTGAGACGCGACTTTGTAATGCTCGTGGTAATGCGAGGCATATGGAACATCTGTGAAATGAGATTTTTTCGGTCTATTGTGAAAGGTATGGGTTGTCCTTTGGTGCACTGATGATAATGAAGGCTCATCGCGAGTGATAAGTAGATTGACAGTGCATTAGCTCATTAAGATTATTAACGCTGATGTTAATATGCGTAGGAAGAAAAGCTCGCTGAAACATTACGTTATTCCGATTGACAGCGTCATTGGAAACAGGAACCTCGTGGGAATATGTCGGTCTGCTATACAGGCCTTTGAGAAGCGTGCGAGCCCTTACTTATCTAATTTAAAATAGGAGCCCCAGCGGCTACTCGGCTTCGGCGATCGCGCGTGTACCCTTTCAAAGCCGCGCAAATATGGGCTTTGTGTCTAATGATAGTCCCTCTTAAGCGCACAATGGCCTCGATGATGAAGCGAAATGTTTTAGCGCGTTTCGCCGGAGAGAGTGGCAAAAAGAAGGCGGCGGGAAGCGCGCGCCGGCGGATAGCAAGGCCTTTTAAGCTCGATTAACAAAACGAATAGGCCAGGTGAAAACGCTCCCATTGACTGGCCGCACAAAGGGTCTGCGCGGGAGGACTCCACCGTTGGCAAAAATACAAACCGAAGCAGGAAGGGGAGTGGAGCCACTCAATGCACGCCCTCGACTTTGGTTCTTTTAACCAGACACTCAAACATAATTAACTCGCTCCATTTCGTCCCGCGTTTTTACCAGCTGTTTGAGAAGCCCGCGCTCCAGCGCGCATTTCTTCCCGATGATTCTTCGGGCTCACAACGCCCGTGAAATTAGTGCTCGAAGCACGAACCTGGCAATGCATCTCGGAATGTTTCGCGCCGCTGAAGACTGTTTTCTTTTTTCTTTCGGTCCTGGAAACAGAATCCCAGTCTCGCTACAATCCTGCGCTCTATTCTCCCACTCGCACAACTGGTCCCCGAGTCAACTGTAACGCGAAAGAATGCCCGGGGAAATTATCCGCCGAAATCCTATGTGTCTGTCGAGCGAGATCGGATTTGGAAGGGCGAGCGCAGGGCAACGGTGCAGGGAATATTGTGCGGGAGCAACTGGTTGTAATCGAGCGAGGAAGGAATTGGCGTGCGGCGCACGTACCGGTGAAATGCATCTTGGAATCATAACCGGCATTGCGTCCGACCGGCGCACTGATTGAGGGAACAGACCTCGCTCTCGAAAAGGCCCGGGGATTTCGGGTGGTGAAAAACAGTTTGAAAGATGGAAGGATACGGGAATTGAATTGCACTGGGTGGGGGGAGTGTGGATAGCAGCTGGAATAAAACCTCGTTAAATTGGCGAACTGCGCTGTATTTTATTGAGATTTACGGGGCTGCGGACGTTAATTAATAAATTGGTGGCGTTGTTTCAAAGAGTATCCGGTTATTTATATTCATTGGTCCGTGCCCTCGCCAGAGATGGATATGGAAGTCGTAATTGATACGTCAGTGAGTGGGCAAGCATGAAAATCTCTCGGACGCACTGCGCGCTCGACAAAGAGGGCTGTAAATAATCAAGAGAGAAAAACCATTCCTCGATACTCAGCGAGCAGTAAAATCAATTTGCAGTCGAGCTGGTTGCAGAATTCGACTGCAGATTTTTCCCCTCCACACTCCGAGGGACAATTTCGATCAGACATTTCACTGACAGGTGAAGTTTTCGAAAAGGACGCGCCCCAAAAACCTGTCGCCGACATTCTTCTCGCGCGAACTCGTTTGCCGGCAGAAATATTCTCGCCTCGACGTACATCAAATCCTGGGTACACTTCTTTATGAATATGTCTCGGTGCAAGCCGACCCGAATACCAGTTGGCCAAAGATTTTTTAAGCTGCAAATACCAGCTTTTCCAAGTGTACAAGATGCATGCAGCTTATCTCAAGTGTCACAGGGAACATGGAGTGCGGATGATGCATAATGTAAAGCAGTTACACTGGTTGCTCGATCGGTGCCAAATTGCTGTTTTTAACACCAAGTCGGGGATGGTGAAACGAAAAAGTTCAGAGAAAACGAATACTTTTCTATTAAAATGGGTGAAAGGGACGTGCGTCCACGTCCACGATGGAATCCACGGGGCATCTGGCTATTCGATATTCTGCATTCGTCCTTCTCTGTCGCTATACCTGTGTATACTGGCTTACAGAATGCGTAAGAACACGGCGTATGAAAAACTATCTCGAAATGTCCATGCACCTGAGAATCTCAGTCATTTAAGGATTCAATCCTGCTCCTTTCGAATTCACATCGCAACTGATAAGTTCCATTCGTGGACTAAAACAGACTTAAAATCCACTTTCCGTCACGTTATTTGAGTTATTTATTCGACAGAGGAGAAATCGATTTCATTTGTGACTTTAAATCCTCGATACACGTGGAATAGTTGACTCGAGTTGGCCGCGAACTATTAGAAGCCCGCGGCTGAGAGCGGAGGCGCGCGCTCAGAGTTAAACAAAACGTTCTAGTTCACCCCGGACAACGAAGGATTAAAGTTTTAATTAGTACTGGGCTCCTTTCCAAAGAGAGCACAGCAGGCTTGCAAGCGCGCGCGCGATCAGTTGCCGTTTCACTAAATCGAACTTGTCGCGGTTTCCCTCGCCCCGCTCGGCCAATGGATCGAGCCTCCAGTTCTGCTTTACTCCAGTTGCAGGAAAGATTCTCCACTCTACTCCGCTTTCCGAGTCGATTATTCGGCTGTATGTTTCATTTGGAAAGTTCCCGCGCTTACATGCGAGCGTATTCCATCGGCCTTGCCAACATACTTCCCCGTTCCCCTGCACTGCGCCGTATTATTGCCATTCCTTTCAATGTACGCGCTCTGTCCGGTAATCTTTAAAAGGACCAGAGGAAAGGAAGCTGGATCACTGAGAACTCATTGATTCGCCGAGAGGAGGACGCGAACTAAGAAGATTTCATTCGGCAAATATCTCATATAGAATATTCCAGACTCCAACTATCCTTCGATCTACAACTCCACTCTCCGATTTCCTCCTCTACCTCACAGACTTCGATTCTATCTAATCGCTTGAAATTTTTCACTCCGAATACTTCAACCTATATTTTCAGAGAATTTAAGAGAAATGTAATTTTACCGAGAAAGTATCAGTAATCCGGTAAAAGAGTATTACCCAGGCAAAGGAATAACCATCATACTTTCATGAAGTTCGAAAAAGACGATATTTAATGGGAAAAATCGAGTAACTAGAAATTAAGATAAAAGGCAGTCAAGTTTAAGTAGCATCTTATAATCCTATGATCCTCTGAATCATATAAAATGATTACCCCCCACTTCCACGCAATTGTCAGCCACTTTCTCCCTTGTATCGCCTGCTCCATTTACACGTATACACGAGTTACACGTATTAAGGTCGATTCACACCACTCATCAGCAATGTTTCCACGAAGGCATGCTGTCAGCCGGTGTTACTAAAGTGTCCTCACCATGACCTAATGGACGGAGCAGGTCAGTTACGGCCACTGGCTACCTCGCCGGGCGAAGTAACTTCGACGAGGCCTCTTTGAACAGTTCACTTAACGAACGCTCGATCGTTAACGCATCATCCGTTAAGTCGTTTTTCATTTAGAACTCGTGTGCACATGCAACACTTCCTTGCTACTTGCGCAAGTTTGAGGAAGAAGTTAGTTCCTAAGTTAAAGAAGTTATTGCTCGAAATTCATCGACTACTCACTCCAATGCACCGAGCGTCTAATTACAATATCTTTTATTACATTTTGTGTTACTAAGCAAACTTGTTATCAAGTATTGTAATTGAAAGAGAGAGTCGTTAAAAGTCCCATTTGAAGTCTAGTAGTATAGGTCCGTGTGTAGGCAGACACTGGGTCGTACGAATACGACGTGTATCCGAGCGAACAGTGCAGATATATACTTTGCAAGACCCGACACATTTCTAATGACGAAAAGCAATAGATGAGGTCAACAAATTCCTTCAATTGGCGAGTCGCCGCGACGGTTCGATGGTAGAATATATTCCCGTACCAATCGATACAGCCTACTAACTTATTAATAGCCATTCCCACGTAGTAACTAATGCATCCTAATTGCGCAAGCGAGCTCGAAGCGTGCATCCTTACTTATTTCATAATGTCCAATTAGAGCGGCGCACTTTTAAATCTGAGCAAGTGTAATAAACGATTTATCGGCATGCGCGGTGTGCTTTAATCAAAATAATGGCCGCTCGGAAAGGGGTGGTCGGAGCCCGGGGGGAATTAGAATGTGCCATCGGGAGAAACGAGTTCCGTGAGGACATGAGACAGGGGTGTGGAGGGTGGCAGGAATGCTATCTTGGAATCGGAGATAAGAGCGACTAAACTGCTGGAACGAAGGATTCCTCGGTCGAGCTTGCGGTAATCCTGCGTGGCTTTTCTCGTAAAGCTTTATGTAATGCGCGAATGCCCGATGAGTTCTTTCCCTATTCGCCACGCTCGCAGCTCTTGGTCCGAATGGACTTTATAAACTCCGGGGAATATGTTATGCTAATCTGGGTTAGGTCTTCCCTCTTAAATATGCGAGCAGTTTAGGATAATACTTTTACGACTTTCAATCAAGTTTCTATACATATTACGAAAGGAAAATAGTAAATTTTTTGCAATAAGAGTTTTGAATTGTCAACTGACAAAATTGTTCGATGCGAAACTTTACGACGTGGTTTTCACCGTAACACGCGAGACGAAGGAGGAAAGCTCATTCATGGGAGAAGAGAGCATCGATCGGCACACGCAGATGCTTCAAAGCGTCGGCTTGATCCATCCTAAGATCTGACGGCACAGCCCACTCTGCCCTTTTCTCGCTGAAGGATCCTCACTGAGGAGAGAAGGATCTCAGCGGATGGGAAGTAGAGGCATAGAGGGTAAGAAGTGGAGATGGCTGAAGCAGGAAAAGTACCCAGCTTTTATGTACGACAGGCCTTTGTCTCGTCATTATTAAATTAAGATTGCGACCCATGGAAATTTAAGCCTCGAACTAGCTTCTCTTCATTGTACTTAGTTTAAAGAAGCAATAAAAAGCCCCATTTCCTTGGGGACCATTGGGCCAACCAAAAAGAAGATCCTTATCGGAAATTCCAATTAAGGTCTTAGTATCCGGATTAATTTTTACCATTATACATATTACCCGCCTATACATATTACCTGACTATACACATCATCTCAAGAATGATAAAGTGCCAGGAACGCCAGCCGAAATTCTTGCCGAACATTTCCGGGATGCCATAACACGCCAATGGCAAGCGTTGGAATGGTGCACGTGACAGCTGAACATGCGCTGTGACGAGTCCACTCTGTCTACGTTGACCTTCCCACCATCTCCAAATTCCCACCCGGAAAGTTCGACACTTCCTCACTGATAGTTCGATGACGAACCGCCTTTGGAAATCCTCAATTGCCAACAAAAGCCCATATCGCAAAGTCAACCGGGACCTCGCCCTTATTGCCTTAGTTACAGTTCCGGCAAAACTCGACGAAGCAACCTCATCGAGTCGTATCAATCTAGCCAGTGCAATTACGTGACTAATTGTATCGAAATTCGAATTTAACGCTAAATTAAGATTAACTCGGATTAAGAGTAGGTGGGGCGGGGGGAGGACCCTGTATCTTAGCGAAACTCGGCTGCAATCCCCAGAGGAATAACGCCAACCGTTTGTTTGGATCCAACTGTTGTTAATTGCCGCGAAATTCACGTGTAAAGTGTAGCTTAAGCGATCTCAGCGAATGCCTTGGTAATAGCAAGCAGGTTCGAAGCAACCAGCGTAACTAGGAGAAGAGAGCATTCCGATGGCACGCTTTTCCAACAAGCCATTATACCGCAAGTGCCTCTAAGTAGTGAGCAGTAGCAGTAAAGTAGTAAAGCAGGTTTTGCAAAAAATGTATGCCAGGCAGGTTTACGTTGAGCAGTTAAAAAGCACAGGTGACTCTAATGCGCGCGGCTGGCTGCATAATCGCTGTGTATGAATGCTTGGCGCTCCTCGCCGATTATATGCTTCCCGCTATTAACTGTAATTGCCCATCTGCCGTGCTATCCGAGTGCTTTAATCGCCGTGGCAGCGCTATCTTAGCCTGACGTATTACCAGAAAGTAGAACTGTCAACGCTGGGACGGGAATCGTGGGGGATTGGAGTGCCCCTCCAGGGGGGGAACTGCGCCCCAATGTTTATCGTGTCAAGCCGATAAACTATTCATTTCGAAATAATTCGGATCGACAGTATTTGCGGGTGGGCCTCGACTGTGTGCTCATATCAGACTGAATGTTAGACATCCCTGGGCCGACAGTCAACATCGTTCGGCATGCCGGGCGCGTGTGCGTCGCCCTGACTCGCGCTCGTCGCCACGCCGATCACTACTGAAATTATTATTGGCATAATATTGGCTCGATAATTTCCCACTGTCAACCTCTCGTCCGCTCCCTAATTGCTGAATCAACATTTCCACGATATAGGTGTGCAGGTATGCGCGGCCGACGCGTCCCCGACGATATTTGCGGACTGCGCCTCTTGGCGCAGTGCTCGACGGGGCGTGCGAGGCTTTTATTGCGGGCCGCAAGTTAGGACTGCGAAAAATAAAGTGACCAGCTATTATTTATACAGCAGGCTGCCAGGATCGCATGAGGTAGTGGCGGTTGGTTGGAAATTATTGAAGGAGTCTTGCGCAGTCTTGTTCTTCTTCTGAATGTAAGAGGAGCAAGGATTTTTTTATTATTATTACAAGTTTGTGTGTACTTTGAGTTTTGGCAAGGATAAATATCATTGACTCTTGTTGACTCCGGTGATATTTTCAGTGACACTGTTTCGCCAGTTTGTAAACTGGCGTCCTATAAATACTTGGGGAGAACGAGGATCTACTTGGACGGAGTTGCTCCGGCTAAGGCTCCGGCTCTTTTGGTATATCTTGCCAGGCCTGCTCCCGATATTCCTGTTGGCATTCACTTATCGCATTGGCCTACTCTGCAGCGCGTGGATTCCCGTGCTGGAAGCACACACTGTCCTAGTCGAGGCATTCCAGATCTAGCAGGGACTTTGGGGCCACAAACTCCGTCTGTGTCTGACTGGAACAATCCTCGAGGCATGTGGCGAACGTGAAAGAGGAGCGGATATTCTCGCTCAGGCACATCAAAGCGGATCCAGCGAGAGGAGTCAAAGGCATGGTCGAGCGAGGGGCGCGTTTGGCCTCGAGTTAATTCCTCTCCCATTTAAATCTACATAAAAGGCACACTTTCTCCGAAGCGACGGCTCCGTCGGCGATCTCTATTTGTCAAGGACTCTCCACCAATCCGAGTTACAACCGAATTCCGAAGACCTTCTCTTAATCCGAACTCCTCCCTCATCGATTCGCGGACTTGTCGACGGGGCTGGAGAGCGGCGCATTTTCCTGGAATAAATTGGCCCGGTGGAACCGAGGACGTGAATCGAAATATCCGGCAGGGAATCCCCGGGAAAGTTAAAGCGTCCTGTCAGTGGCGCGTGCGCGCGGTTAAGGGCGATAAAGTTTGCAATGCAAATGCGTTTACTTTATTATTCGGACACAATAGACCGGCGACTGGGCCGATGGAGAACGACGCTAACCAGCCGCGCGCATATCTCAAAATGAGAGGAAAGAGAGAAAGAGCGAGATGGCTCCGTCGGGGAAGTCGTGGTATCCGGTTTACGAGTGCGGTCGAATCCCCGGGAAACTGGAAAAGTTCCGCCATCGGGCGGCAGTCTCGCAGCCACAAGTGCACTCGCAACGCCCACTCCACCGCTCTGGCCGATCCTTCTCTCTATTGCCCATAGCTTCTAGCTTCTAACTGTAAGAGTTCGACGCTCCTCATACTTTTTCCCAAATCATATCCCCCTTTTGTTTTCCTCACCCCTTTCGGTCCGCCGGTCCTTCTGGCGATATTTCCTTCTTTTCTATTCATCCTCCTTGATCTCGACTGTTGAAACACACATACGCGTCCAACGAAGAAAATGGACGTGCGCGCACTTTGTTATAAATGTCCCTTGAATCTCATTGTTCTCCCCTTCCAGCTATTCATGACAAATTTTCTTTCCCTTTTCAGTGATTTCTTTCCTTAGATTTTGTCCCTTGGATGTCATAGTATTTGCTCAAGTCCCACGGTCTTTTTGCTCGAAACCGCTCGGCGCGGACCTTTTTTCATCAAGCCTTTCTTCGCCACTGGCGCCGTGGAAGCCGCGGCCAGACTTTATGCAACATTTTCCCCGTCTCGCTTTTCGCACGGCTGTGCTCGGTCTAATTGTTTCGCATCCAGGCTCGGCGTACTTGCCGGTGGCAGTGCCACTTATAAAACGCCTCGGATTCCGCTCGCGGAATTAAGAGTGCGCGGAGACGTTATTCGGGCGAGCGTTGCATATTTAGAACTGGCTCCGGCCTCCTATCTCCGTATTTCATGATATCCGAAGCCAGCAAAGAACCGCCGGCGACCCAGTCAACCGTGTGGACGCAACTCAACCCGCGCCGCTCTGATAGAATTTACAACAAGCCCGGCGCGCGCTCGACCCTGTAAATCTTGTATG
Source organism: Crossocerus cetratus (assembly GCA_963675795.1). Taxonomy (NCBI): domain Eukaryota; kingdom Metazoa; phylum Arthropoda; class Insecta; order Hymenoptera; family Crabronidae; genus Crossocerus; species Crossocerus cetratus. The sequence goes on along the minus strand of OY776666.1, from coordinate 19,542,860 downwards.
AACTGGAAATCCCGAATTTCTCGCCGCCCCACCTTCCGCCCTTGCGCTTGGGAAGCACGACGGGGCGAAATCAAAACTTCGCCCTTCTACTGGCCTCTTAAAGCTTCCGGCGAGATTCTTGTCGAGATTTTTCGCGAAGTTTGGGGTACTTTGGCTAGTTTGGTACATTCGCTCTTGCGATATGCGACCACATGTTACATCAATCTCGAATTAAGATCTAATTTTACGATGCTAATAGTAATCTCATTAATTCGAAAGCACTCACTGCACGAGTTTGGATCCTCTACCGAGTTTTGCCAATTGTTGCATGAAAGATTTTGTGACAAGGGTCGCCCGGCCACTCGTTAAACTGGAGACAAAAGTGAAAATGGAAGCTCGAGATGAGCAGTTTAGTGTCACGATGTCCTGTAGGATAGCTGCCATGATATGCGCATACTAGAGAAACTGTATGTGCCGCGGAATACAGGAGTCTGAGGCGGAGGTTGCCGTACTCCCAAAGTGCATGATAGCAGTTACATTACTAATCAACCACTTGGTCCACTATCGCCAGCTCATAAATCTTTCAGCAAGTTGCAGGTAGACATTTCTCACTTATTATTGCCGGCATCGCATCGTTTTAAGATAGCTTTTCCTGAAGTACTAGTGTAATATACTTGATGGCAATCGAATGACTTTATTTCGAGAAAACTCTTAAAAGATTTAAAGTAAAAGTGCATAAAATAAAATAAAATGGTTGAAACTTTTAATCGATCGCCGGAATGAATTATGTCGAATTAACTTTCGTTGTCCTTCGACACTGGGGATCTGACACCGCTAAAATAAAGTAAAAAGACCTTTCCACTGTAATTCCAGTGTGGAAATAGTTTCCTTTTTCCGTTGAGAAGCTAGCGAGGTTCCATATATCGCTGGATTTCCCGAGGTTAATAAAGGCCTGTTCTCACGCTCCATTAGCTCTGAAATGCGTACTCTCGGCGAGAGTTGTCTCTTCTTTCTTTCCGAAGCGCTCGTGAGAGATGTCGATAACATGAAGCGAGCACCGATATTACTCTCGCCTGATGAGATTAAGTGAAACAATCCGAGAGTATGAAGTGCCCGACGGCGAATCATTGTCTGTTTGAGTAAAGTACATCTTTAAAACCAGCAGAATTATTCACCCCGCGCAGATCTAACACTGCTGCGAAAATCTATCGAAAAATGTTAGTAAAAACTGCTCGTATTTTTTCAGGATATTGCAATCGGGGAGAATTTTTCTCGCCATCCATTCTCTTTGGAGCGCGGAATTATTGAGTTTAAAGTATATTTCAAACGCCCTCATCGCCGGGGGGCTTCACTCCGTCAGATTTCGAGTTCTACGTAGAAGCAAGTGGAACGATAGCAAGCTGGTCGCTTTGAAAGTGCAGCGATCTCGCCAGCTCGCTCGGCGAATTCAGTGTCGATCTCGTCGAGGATCGCAAGAGAATTTCGCCGATTTTTCGAGATGCCTGTGGGGAAGCATGTAGGGAAGAGGCGCATGTCGATAGGTTGAATGCTTGAATGGATCATCCTGGCATGCAGCCGTCAGGTCTGGATGCCCGACCTATACAGCATTACACGGTTACTTTCATTGATCGCGCCCTCCCCTTGTCATTTCGAATGATGCTCACTGATACTTTGGCCTCATCATTCTGCAGATCAGCATCTGCCTGTTCTCCGCCCCTCGCAGCCTCTGCCTACTTCCAACCGAACCAATATCCGCGTTCCACTCCAATTAAATCATATGCATTCAACACTGTGCAATTTCAATATGCTGCTGCTTATTACAACGTGTATGAATATTGTTAAAACACTTGAAACACAACTCAAACACTATAACTATAACTATACTATACTCTGCAACTATAACACTGCAATTTAGTTGGACTTGAATTGTTACAGGGCAGTGGATCAATTGTCCGAATTAACGTGAAGTCGCCAGGTGGGTCTGTGAGTGCGTCCGCGAAGGTACGTGGGATGCGAAAGCCAGTGGACAATGTCGACAGGAGCGGCCTGGGGGGCGAGGCTGTTTCTCGTCCTGGCGACGACCACGATCGTTATCGGCAATTATCAACGTCATCACGAGAGGACTCATTTGCGCGAGCAGCTCGTTAACGGCCATAAAGCAACGAGGAATATCACTCGATTGCAAGGTGAGCCTCCCACCACTACTACCACTATATTTCCCCAAATATGTACAAACCGCCAACGTTTCTCTGTGCTTCTCCCCGGGCTTCCCTCTTTCTCTTTGTTTGCCTCTCTTTTGTTGGGGACGAATCTCTCCGTTTTCGCTCTTTTATCCGAAGACTCCAGATTTTCTTCCTGTCCGCCTATTCAGTCTTGTTCGTATTCCTCTTTTCGGTGACGACAATGCTCGGCTCGTTAGTCATCTCTGCTGGCAATATTCCACGTGTGCATTTATATAATCGCACATAAACAGGTGGAGATCCACGGCGAGATCGCGTAATAATTACATTTCAACTCGGTAAACAAGCTTAAGGGAATGGAGATGTAACCACTTGTAATTGGCCTACATTCGCCCTCCGGGAGATATCCAGGCATCATTGACTGGCACAACATGGATAGGATTGTGGCTGTGTGTACAGTGGCATCCTCTTATTCAAATCCTTGGCTGATACTTCCTCGCCTGAATTAAGTAACTTGGACCTCAAAGATTCGCATGATCAAAGACTTCCCCCTCGCAGATATTGATTACCCGCACCAACCACGAAGTTGAGGAATCCGGGACTCAAAGGGCTCGGCTAATCCTCGGCAATAAGTCAAATGAGTAATCCTTTTTAGAGCACTCAGCCGTTCCACTGACACGCCTCGGAATAAACTAGCAAAGATAAAAATGTACTCGTCGCGATTGAAAATCCTGTCGAATGATACGTGAGCTGAGCCCGAGCTAATTTGGCCAAGTGCGAGGGGGATGGAGGTGGACTATATCGAGGTCCTCGCGAAATATTCCCGGTGGGGAAAGATAATTAAAAAACTGCCATTCGCTCTCTGTCACTGCTCGTTTATATGCGGAAGCGGCTTAAATAGCCGAAGCTGGAAACGCCCAATTTAGCGCTGGCGCGATATAGCCAATTCTCAATTAATACTCCAACAGTCCTGCATTCATTTTTCAGCCGTTCATTTTCGCATGCATTCTGGTCCGCTTGGTAATTAAGGAGAATCAGTCCCACGGGGTCAGTCAGAATTAGCGGATGCTCGACAATCTCTTTTGTTTGTCGGGCGTAGCGAGCACACGCTCGATTCCCCAACTAATAAGGCTGACGCCGTTTCCCGGCGGACTGGCCAAAGTAACGAGTTTGGTGTGACAAACGACTGCAACAATAGGATCGCCGGCGTTAATCAGACAAGTTTCGAGGCTGTTTGCCCCTGGGATCAAATGCAGGTTGCTCACCTGCCAGGCGTCCCCTCGAACGGAACAAAGAGCGCGCGCGCGTCGGCTATTCGAAGGCGGATACGCTCGGAGCAAAGCGGCCCTGAGAAGCTTTAATTACCCGGGTCTCGAGTTGATCACTCTGGCCGTTTCGGCTTAAGCCGAGCCGAACCTGGCGGTGATTCGTCTGGCGGCCAAGTTGCGCCCAACTTTCCTCTCCCACCTGGACCGTCCCGAAAGTTTCGCTTCCCAGTCGAATTTTATGGCACAGCCAGCGCCAGCCTGACACAGTTCCCTGCAAATATATATCTTTTGACTTGCCGTCCTCCCCACTTATCACTGCGGCTCCAGTCCCGACTAGGCTTCCGCGAGGATCTTAACAGCCCTCGAAAGTCATCATCCGTCAACGGGACTCGCCGAAGGTGGGATTGGCGGGGCGAAAGTTTGGCGGGAGAGTAAATCCGGCGGTCATTAGATCCGAATTAACATGGCCGAACTATTAATGAGTCCGATGGAATGCCGACAATTATTCAAAGTGCGAAGGGCACGCGAGCAATTATCTCCGGGAGCGCGGCTGCCAGGCGTTATCGGCGAATTAATTAGTCACGGAGAGGGCTGGAGCGGGGCGTAGAGGAGGAAGAAGGGCGCCGGTAATATATTTACGAGCGATCCAAGCTAACCATGAGGGCGACACGCGATTGCAAAATTACGGCGACCGATTCGTTCCCGTGAGCCGCACACTTGCCGACGTCCAGCGGACCCCGAGGCGGATATGCATCCAGCGCGTTTGTCTTTATAGGTGCATTAACGTCGGAAACGAAGACGAAAAGGGTCTCGATCGGGCGCGCATTCACCGCCCCCGACGAGATTGATAGGCTCGGTTAGGGCGAAAGCCCGAGATAAGTCGAGAGACGGAAGCCCCGGGGCGGCGAAAAAGGATCCACTTTAAGAGGATTCCCAAAGCCTCTCCAAGAGAAACGCTCGTCACCTTTGCCGTCAGAACCCTTCCGTTACTATTTCGAAAAAGCGGCTGACTTGGCCAAAACGAAGAGTAAACCGTTTCAAAGTTTGGTCTACTAAATCCCATGCCACCAAAGCAAATATGTCTATCGCATATAAAGGTGGCCGCGCTCGGGAAATATTAGAGTTCGTGGGATTAGGCAAACATTTGTATTACCAAGCAGTCGGGGCTAATGAACTGCTATGGAAAGATGGATCTGGGCCAGCAATTTGGTCTATCCATCACCGACGGATCCGTGCAATTACATCAAGACCACCTACACCAGAAATACATGTACCTAACGTACATTCCAGCGGCGGCGATTATCGGCGTGGATCGTGGCCGGCTCGATAGCTGCATAAAAGGATACTTGAGCGCGCCAATCCTCACGCTAAGTGCGAGAAAGTTTCCTTTTCCTTCGGCCGCGCAATTTGCCGGGCATTTTTCTCGAGCGGCAGCTGAGACTGAGGATACGCCGGCTGGTCGCGGATATCGCTTTAATGGCCCGGCGAGAGACTCCACGGGAGAAATAATGGGTCCACAGACGAATATGGTGAGAGTTTCCTGATTATGTGTAATTCCGAGAAATAGTCGGCTACTTCCGACGAGTAGTCCCCGCCGGGAAAACGAAACTCCCGCGAAAGTTTCTCCCAGGTAATAGGATATATCCCGCGTCTCCAGTTCTAAGAGCTTTTCCCTCCTTTTTCCGTTTAACTATACGTCCTCGCGGATTTTTTGCACTTTCCCTGGGATTCGTGTGGAAACAGCGGAGTAATGGAGTGCTTATAATCCGATATGATGAAGGCAAGCAGCATTTTCTCGAAAACGCGGCGCCGACAAATAGACTCTATTGCTGTCGGCGGTGCAGCAACAGAGTTGCAAATATTGTGGAATGCTCTGTGAATTCCGTTCCGGTTTCGCGGATTCCCCGGATCTCTCTTTAATAAGAGACAAAGCCGCAGCGTGTTTATAGTCGGGAACTAAGCGGTCTCTAATTATGCTTGCTGGTTTTCGGGGAGTCCTCTGCTAAACATATCCTGTTACCTGAAGCACGATGACCTTCTTACCCCAGACCCACACGCCCAAAACTGATTACCCTCAATTTCACTAGAACCCTCTAAAGAAATAATGACCCTAATTATAAAGCAAAGGTGTGAGCAAACTCCCTTGGAGCTCGAAACAACTCGAATTTCCATTTACTATCGGCCCGAACTCAGACACATGGGATCGCAGGTGTGAGTAAAGTAGCCGCTGATTAACTCTAGCGCGCGGTGTTTGGCTCGATGCACTGGATTATTTAACCGGGTAAGTTTTCCAAGGAGCTCGAGCGTGAATCCCTATTGCGGCGAGGCTCTTTCCATTTTTCATGGACGCCGGGGGAAGCCGCGCTCGGAGTTACCGCTTCGATCCGTCCTCCCAGTTGAAGTATCATTTGCCAAATAAACACCGAATCCAATGCCAAATCAATCGGCGAGCACTTGGCTCCGGGGTTCGACTCGTCGAAGATTCGAGAGGGTAACAATGGGTGTGTGTGGCAGGAAAAATAGTGGAAAGGGTGTCAACAGTTTCCGCCGGATTGGAGATAAATGGTGGGGAAGCTGGCTGCTGGCTTCGCCGACGGATTGAATGGCCGGGGCAATTTCCCGAAGAAAGGCGATCGCGAAATGAGAAGGAAAGGGGGAGAGCGACGCCGTCACCGGGAGCAATTTTAATTGCAGATCTCTTCGATATTGAGCAGTCGGACTCTAGTGCTTTGTACTCAGACATCTGATTCCAATTAGATCGGCATCGGAGCCGGAAGAAATCTGCTTGCACTTTGATCTCCCCTTGCACGATTAGATCTCCGACTCCGAGCTATCACGCCACGGCAATCCTGCCCCATAATTAATGGGCCGTGCCTAATCGAACTTATACTCCCGGCCTCCGTTCAATGTCTCGATCGCATTGATGCCGCTTAACGAGTCAACGAATAAGTAAACAGCCGGGCCATGCAATTACCATCGACTGCGGGACGGTTACACGATCGCCTGGTGATTATGCGGTGCTTCGCCGACGAATGCACGTTCCCGATGAAATCGCCGCATTCCCAATATAATTGCCGTCCTGGCAATAAGATCTGGGCCACCGTGCACAATTACCGGGCGACTGTAACGACCTTCGATGGCTACCGATCCACAATGCGAGCCATAAAATCCCAATTAGTGCGATTTATTTAATTATTTATTTCGACCGATAGGTTAGATTTGTTGGAGAATCCTGCGCCACTCGATCCCATGGAATGTGATTGGTTTTCTCAGTTTTCGTTCCTAGTGAATTTTCAAAATTAATTTCTTTAGATTCACTGCTTTCGTGGAAAAGACAATTCTTGGGACAAATAGGGAGGAAAGAGCGGCGGCTTTTATGGCTGTGATATAGCGAGCGTATTTAGGTAGAGCACCAGTCGAAGCTACAGTCCGATGAATACAGATTGAACTCGACCGCAGCTTTCACTGAATCTACGCGATTAAACCGATTAACCCCATTCAGCGAGCACCACTCTTTCCCTCAATTTTACTCCACCAGTCAACCATTATACAACAACTCTATAACTCCACTGCAAAGTCCGAACTGTGTTCGACGAGTTGGCAATTGCATTAAAAAAAGATCACCGTTAACCACAGTCCTCAAAAGAGCTATATTTATTCAAAACAGCCACCTCGGATTTCATCAGGCCTCTATTTATCCAATTACCTGTCTGTTAATTACTCGCGAGTGCCTCATCGCTCGCGCAACATTTAATCACCATAATTTGTTCCTTCACGCCCGGCTCGCTTCCGGAGCAATTTGCCAGTTGGATCTTCGGAACTGTAGGCCTCTAAATGCTAATGAAAGACGAGAGCGCGAGCAGGCGTTGACAGCCGCGGTGATTAGTCCCGGGCGGGGAAAAAAAAGTCGGGGAAGAATTATTCGCGGTCATAAAGTCAGCGGCAGAGTCCACGCGGCGGAGAGAGGACTCTCAGCATCCGCGTTGGCGGTCCAGCGTTGCGTGACGATATATACGCATGATTTGTCGTCTCGTCGGGCGGAAGTTATTGCCCGGTGCGCCGGCCACCTCTCGCCAAGTGAAAGCCGCGGTGGACCGCGGCATCGGGTCAACGAGTTTCAACACTAGTCGACGGATAGTTATTTGCCCCGTGAGTACTGAACGTGGAACCATAATCTGCCCCATCGACGAGCACATTCGCCCGGATAAATGCGCGCGTTAATAGACCACTGCGCGTTAACCATTCCAAACCCACCGTTTTTTCGAGTTATATTATGATTGTATTTTACGTTCATGAAACTCTATTTTTGATAGGCAAAACCCCTTAAACGTTAAAACACGTTATAGCGAATCAACAGAGATACAATGGATTGTTAGATTTCCGCCCAAAACGAGAAATGACACCTGTGTCCATTTCTAGGATAAATAGCCAAGTATTAACTTGTCGCCATCATCTAAGCAAGAAAGCAGCGCCACCTCCGAAACTCCTCATGAAAGTCCGATGCCGCGGATGGTGTTGGATAAGTGACGCAGGAACACGTGCACCCCTTCACCAAGGGGGATTTGGCGTAAGCGGTTCCCAGCGGTAACGCGCTGTAATTTCGCAAAGGCCGGCTAAAGTCGAGGGTGTACGGAACATTATGGTAAAGCGACGCACAAGTGGCGGCGCTTAGGCAGGGAGGAGCTGGTTAAAAATCGGATCTCGGTGCGAAATAATCGCAGCGGGAAGAAATTGCATTCAAGTCCCGCATACACACACCTGACCCTATTTCCAGGCCGCGAGCGGGCATTAGCAAGACTTAATGTTCCTGGAGCCGGTTGGATTTTGTGGTTGCACGGAATCCAATGAAATCCCCAGGTAACTTTATTAGTTGAGAGTTTCATTGACTGCCGCGATTGTATTGCCGGCTGAGGAAGACAACACGCGTCGGGGAAGGATGGGATTAGATAAGGAATAGGATAAACGCACTGGGGAGAATGTAATTATGGAGCAGGAATCTTTGGAAGTGGACCGGAAGCCGATAAGTGCGCAACTAACAGTTGCCCGGGCGGAATTAATTAAAAGCTTCAATTGAAGAAGAGAGGCCTGGAACACAATAATTGTAGTAGTTCTTCTGTCGACTGGGTACGGCGGCTGGGATTCCAGTGTAATTAAAAACGAAATAATGAACCGCAATCTCACTATCCGCCTTCGGCCTGCGCAGCTAAGGGCTATCGGCGCGGAAATTTGCGTCGTTCCTTGTTTCGTGCCCAAATTGGAGCGTCTGCCGGGATGGGGCGTATTTGTCCTGAGATAAAGATGGTCCTTCGTCATCGGGCTTTCAACCCGACCGCGACTCGTTAGTCGACCTCACAAACGTTTATTCTTCTATTTTGTAAAAGCGCACTCCGACGCGAAAGCTTTCAACCTGCATTCCAATTCTACCTGGCGCTGGAATGAGACGTCTCTCGATTTTCCTCCGATCCCGCGATATCTCTCCAACTGACGTGCGAGTAACGGCACTAGAAATCCCAGGGCGTCCTAATGCCTGGAACTCCCGGGTAATGAGAAGTCGCCAGGTCGGAAAGAAGAGCAATCGAGGATCGACGCTCGCCCGCGCAGGAACCACAAAACTTTTCCACCTGGCATGGAAGCCCGAAATTCTTCGATCGAAATTGGCTGAGGGCGACGCCAATATCTACTGCGACCCTTCCGGCCCTGATTGATAAATCTAGCCATTTAAAGTTGGAAAACTCGCGGCTGCCACGAAAAGTGGAGCAAGGATTCCATTCTAGCGACGGAATCCTTTATAATTCTAAGTGGTCGCTTTCCCCTTCGTCGGACTGAATTAAAAGGCGAGTTCCGATCTCCGGGTACTTGCTGCACCGCCCGGATGTTTTGGCCGCTGTGTTCGAAAGAAGTCGTACTTCCGTCACGGGAAGGGGAGGAAGCAGTTCCCAACACAATGCACACACACTGCGCTGGCTTCGACTTGTTGGCGAATAACGTTGCGCGGCTATGTAAAGTGTGCGAATACCCGATTTCCTTACAACCTCATCGAGCACTGCAAGTCTCGAGTACTCACTCACTGAATACTGGCAACCACACTTCAATCTCTGAACAAAGATACACGGAATAGTCACATAGGAATAGTCAAAGAATTAAACGCTAAAGAAATTCGATCTTGTCTGAATAATAAATAAAATCCCAGGCATTAAAATAGATAGTTAATAACTAATACCAATTCCAAAATCGCATATTTAGAATAAACAACGTAATACTTTGAATAGCAAAGAATGATAACATACAACAAAAGCTTAATTTGATGAATCCACGGTCATTTATCTTGCAGAACGATCGATCGTAAATCCAGCGGAGCAGAATTAGTCAAGTCCATGGTACGTGACGCAACTGGCAAATAAAGAACACGGCCGACAAATAAAGCAGTCAACAGATAGACGCGTCCCCAATCAGACAAGCGAACCCGTCCGAGGCGACTATACTTTCCGCCTCGTCCCAGTAAATCCCTTGTCCATCGTTTACATAACATAATTACTGAAGCATGAATTAACCCGTCGAGGAGAGTGTGTGTGTGTGTGTCCAAGGACTCGGCTGGCAAGTTGTTCCGCTATCCGTTCGCTTTGTTGCCGAAGATCAACACGGAACAGCAATCAATAAACATTGGGCAAATTTGGAGTGGCAGGATTTTGGAGCCTGTGTAATTCGAGTAATTCGGTTGTTGTCCATGAGCGGCCACGTAGTTTGCAGAATACATAGATCAACTGCGATTCCAAACAGATGCTGATGAAGGCGGAGAGAATACTATGCGAATGATAGGTCAGAGACGAAGGGAACTGAAGGCAGGAACTTGGTGTAAGAAGGTAGTGGTTCATTGGTTATATTCATTTGGGGATTTGTGCGATATTTAACTTTGAGCGACATTGGTTGAATCTACATCCATTTCAACAAATCAAAAAGTTATCAAATAGTAAACTATGGATGTGCTGATTTAATGCGATAACAGAATCATAACCGGGTAGATTCGCAGATTTATCTTTCGTAATCTTCGAAGTTAAGAAAATTATTTCGTACCTACCGAACTTCAATTACCTGAGACAGAACATTTTGCAATGCTACTTCACAGACACTCGTAAGTCCCGCCGCCGTTAAATGCCGAGAGTGCAGCATTCCGAGCGCGGAGATTTAATTTCCCCAGCAGCTGTAACTCACTGGAGTTACTCCGTTATCTTGTTGACTCTGTACATGCGATTCTCTTCCACTCACTCCCTACACACATACCAAGTCTCCCCTTCCCATGTTCCATCGCGCGACTGCGAAATTAAAAATCTCACCCGCTCGACACTCACGCGGCTAAACGACGCCGACACTGTCGGCTGTGTCACATGCTTCCTGGATTCTTCTGATACCATTGCCGGCCCTGTTGCTTTTAAACCGACGATTTTACAATGCGACGCCTTTTACTGTGTTTTAATTCGGCGAAGTATCGAAGACTACATTTTCAAAATGAATTATCAAGCACCAGTGATATACCCGGATATTACCCGGGAACGGCAGCGACTCCGATTCACTGAATTCGAAACAACCATATTTGTTTACCATGGTTCGATTCCACTGTTCGGCTTTGGCGCACTCCCGCGTCAACTCGGTTACAAGGCGAACTCGCCGGGAGCGTAAACACATCCACGGATCGCGAAACTGCGCAGGGTTGGTTAAATATGTTTTAAAAAAGAGGGATCGACTGCTGTGTTGTCGATGTTTGACAACTGAAATGGGTTCGCATATTACAAATAACTGGAAGCTACTTTATTCTTATTCTCGAAGTTCCTGCACGAACGGACTCTCCTAGATGTGTCTGGGAGTTCTATCGAACTCTGCTATACCCAAGCCCGATATCAGAACGCCCTGCAACATACGACGCTCCATATTCAACATAGGTTGCAGTCTGGATCGTCTTCGAAACACTTTATATCCTTCACTTATCAATATTCCATCCCCGTCTACCATCTCTCACCCTGTTGCATTTAGATTTCTTTATCAATGGGTAACGCGCTCGCAGGTCGCACTCAAACGAGAAATACAGTCATTCCACCGTAGGGGATGAAACCCGGTGAGCACGCCTGGCGAGTTTGAAAGTTATAAACTGCCGTGGCAGCACGCACCCTACAATTGGCCGTCACTAATACGGCCAGGGCGTAGATAAGCGTCTCAGTTGCGGCTTGAGGAAGCCAAGAAATTTAGATGTAAGAGATGAAACCGAGGTCCGAATAATTTCATTTGGCGTGCGCCGTCGCAATTACTCTGGTGAGCAGGTTCCAAGTGCTTTCATCGTTTTATCAGATACTTTGGCGAGTGCACACACCCGATAAGGTGGGAGTGCAAGTTCCGAATGGATTTCGGAAGCTCCGCACCGTCCGCAAGCTTCTACAGTTATAGGACGAGCGGAGCCTTGCTCTGCCACTTCACGATGAGAAACGACTGCCAAGACGAATGATCCGAGCGCAGACGAACAGCAGCCTTCGGCTGCCTTATACTTGGCATAAGGTAATGCGGCCTGAAACAAATGATCCTCCAGATGTACATTTATTATCCGGCTGCGACCCACAATGCCAATCTCACGATTGCACACTACCCCACTTAATTTGTCACTCCAACTGACGAGAAGAATAGAAGAAACTCGAGGTGCGTCAAGGGACAGTGTCAAGAGAGCAAAGGTCGTGACGCACTCGAAGGAACAGGCAAAAAAGCGTAGGAAACTAAACCCCCCACCATGTAGTCCTCTTATTTTTTATAATACCGACTACAAAAAGTTCAAATCTAAAATAATTCCATTGAACTAACATGTAAAGCAAAGCTCGGACTCCCAGCCCGAGAAAGTGTGGGCGAACTGCCGGATAGTAATTAGCTCGGTTCGATTGCGAGTAGAATCGTCGAGGCGTCCGATAATAAAGCACTTTCGCCTGGTACTTTAATCATGAACCATACCAGGAGAGTCAGTGGTCGACGGGGAGGCGGGAGGGGGGGGGGGGGGATTGCGAGTTAGGACTGAGGTAAAAAAGAGTAGTAGAAGAGATTTTCAAGCGCGAGTTCAGCCGTCCTGCCCATTAGCGCTAATGAAAGCTTCGTACAGTGACTTCTTCAGTAGCGTTTTTTCCCCTCCCTCTGTTATGCACAGAGACCGCTTTCCCCCCCGAATGCCTAATGGACATACGGCCCATAATTATCGCCCTTCTCGTTCTCGCCTACGAGTAAACTAGCGATGAACATTTCACGCATTATTAATCCTTTCATGCGGCCCACGAGTTGCCGCCACTTGGCGCGGCGTTGCTATTAAATCGCCGGCGCAGGCTTACAAAAGCGAAACGGCGCGTAGACGTTCATAAACCCGGGCTGCCATTCAGGCCTCGCTTAATGCTCGACTGACTCCGCCGTATCAAGAAACACCTTTAAATAAAAAGGACCAAAAATTCAAAAGCGAATAGCTGTGCCCCAATCCGCACTGCGCACTGCGGATTCTCCGCTGAATGGCTAACACTGGATAGGTCTCCCTGTGTGCTGGACCAATTGGCGGAGGATCTGTTGTCAGAGTTCAAGAGACAAATATATATCACTATGGATAATACGAACTAGTTGGATGGTTGGAACCAGCCACCAGGCTGGAGTAATTGTGGAATTTAATGGGTTATTAGACCGGCATGGCCCAACATCTAAACCGCGCACGCCTGAATTCTCTGCGACCTAATGAGACCAGACACACATCTCGTATCCACATGAGTTCGGCTTTAGAGTCACGTAGCTGTCCTCGAGCTTCGGATACGGCCGCAATTAAGAATGAGACCGGGCTCCGACTGTTTAATGAAGCGGGATTAATACTGGAAAGGTCCAAGATTGATTTGGTAATTGGACCATTTCTAAGTTGCAATCGCTTTGGTGTTGACCTTCCTTGAGCCTTTCACGACTGGTATTAGAAAGGGTTTAACACGAATAATATGGGGTCTTTTTAATTTCGGCAGTGGACCTGGAATAACTCCTCAATAGGCTTGTCTCTATCTAATCGACCGTTAAGAGATCAAAAAGGGTTGGTCGATGAAGATTTTTACCACTGGCTATGAATCTCGACACGCGTGCGTCCAATTCTCACGTGGAACACGTACGTTCCAGCACTCGCCCCTTAAGGTTCGCGTCCCCTCGAGCACAGAACGACCGAAGTACGTGGAGGAAAATGCAAAGTGGGCCTCGCGAAACGTGAGGAAGGCGTTCTACGCCTCAACGAACACGCCGCCGAGAACTTGTGCGAAAACTTGTGCGAAGAATGATTCTGCCAGCAGGAATCCGTAATTAACCACTTCGCCACCGCGGCCGAGGAGAATGAATTTGCTGACGAGTCGCGACGCATCTGAATTTACCTCTAATTACGTCAAACGCTACTGTAAACAGGATCGAGCCGTGCGAAGTCTGTCACGACGGTACTAAATAAACGTACCTGTATTTACAGGCCTTTAAATTACCAGGGAACGGAGTTATTTCATCCATAGCTCCATCGAAAGCAGTGGGCGCGGATACGAAAATAGTAGACCGGAATTGGAAGGTTTCATGTGCCGATTCGACTTACTTCTGATTGCGTTAAACGCTTCGGAAAACACCACCGAGCCGTGTGAAGTTTATCGAGACTGTACTAAATAAACTTGGACAATTTAACCAACACTCGGGTTACCCACAGAGGCCAAGCGAATTTCGTCGAGGGTTTCGATGTGTTGAGGACTAGTGCAGCCGAAAATAGAATAGGACTTGTGCTTGGTCGGAAGACAGAGCGGGAAATCGGAAAGGTTGTCGAAGATTACGAGAAAAGAAGAAGTCTGACAAACAGTGGACCACTGGCGAAGACATTCCCTCCCCGACACGGTTAGCCCCAAGTGGCTAAGCTCAATCGAATCAGCAACGGATGGCTAATTCTCCATTCTACTCTGACGGGTCAAAGCCATGTCACGGAGGTTGCATTTCGACGACCCCAGCGAACATATATGTAGAGAAAGAACGAACAAAGAATTCCTCTTTAGCAGCCACTTTCCACTTCAAAGCCGAATGAAATACTCTGCTTTTAATTTAGTAGCGGGCAGCCGGCAAAATGAGGAAATTAATTGTTCGCCATATGGAGGAATCATATGTATGTCGTAACGCCATCCAGTTCCGACCCAGGGCTCCGCAATCCTTTGATGTCCACGCGGACGATTAAGCCCAGCACACAGCCTTCCCGCCCAAGTAATTTCTTGCGCTTAATGAGTTTAATCGTAGAAAAATCGTGATGAAAAAATAATTCTATTTCTGTCCGAATGGATCCTGTGTCGACTGAGTTCCTTCTTCTACTCCTCCTCGTTTATATCCTGGACGCGTGCTATCAGTTTTCCATGTAAATCCCGCCGGGATTCTTGGCCGCCGGAACTCGTTATAATATATTTTCACTTAGCCCGGGATAGCTGGACCGTATTTTAGCGTTCAGTGTTTATTATCAACTCGGACAAAGAACTGGCTGTTTCCAGGCTGGTCCAGAGAATGGAGGATAATCAGGGCAGCCCAGGCGTTCATAATCCTGTTTGCCACAGCTTCTTCCTGCATTCGTCTGTCCTCGTGCGCGCCTTGTTTCCGCGACCACCTTACCCCAATCCCCTCCATTGTTTACTCCTCGTTATTTAAAGCAGCGCCGCGCGCGAGTATTTCTATCTAATTAGGGTGAAATGTAGCCCCTCGAAAGAAGAGTGTGCGCGCACAGTGCGCGCGCGAGTTATGATCGCGTCTTTGTAGAAATTCCCATGGAAGTTGCAGTGGCATCGAGTTATCGTCAAGTTGGAGCTTTAAGCGGAGGCGCGGCGGGTGAGTGGAGAAGCGCTAAAGTATACTTTATCCATGGAAAAAGCTATGGGCGAGAGTGGATAGTGCTCGGTTTGAGGTCGTACAGACCGATCAAAGCCAGAAATTGACCTTAACGGACCTTGGGACCATAAGAAGCCGGTAATGGATTTGCCGAGCAGCGCCTTACTTCGTAACCTAGCAAGCTTCAACTATCCTCTCACTGGCTCTTTACCTCTTCCCTGTCTTTTTATCCACTTATCTACCTTTATACCTCTCCGCCGGCCAAACGGTTTTGTCAAGACTACATAAGATTAGAGGAATGCATCTCCCACGATTCTCCGAAACAAAAGGCAGGTCGGTAATGCTCTGGTGCAGCGTCAAGAGCCTTTGATTTCACATCCACGGTCTCGATTTTGGCACTCTCGCGGCCTTGTCGCGTAATCCCGCCAGTTCCGCCGAAGGTGATTGGAAGTTTGAAAGAGGGAAACCGGCGATAGACAGGACTTTCGATTAAATCGGCTGTTTGATGAGCAGATTAGATTCCAGACACGAGAGACTCGCAAGAAGCGAGTGAGCGGAGTTTAACAGGGGGATTTTAAGCTCGACGGGCGTGCTTCCTTTTTACCTCGAGCCACGAGGAACCAACTGGGCGACGGAAAAAAATCTCATCAAACCCGGGATCAGAGCCGCCCGGGTAGCCGGTGGAACTGATTAAACAGGATTTGAGCTTGTTAGACGCTTCTCTGATTCGCTCGGGGAATTACCGTAGCGTAAATGAGGATATCGTCGTACTCGAAAAAGAGACTGTTTATCATCGGCATTCTCATGGGGCGGTCCCGGAACTCCAGGTAGGCGGAGGAGGGATGCGCGTGAATATTCATTGGTGAGATATGGATTTCACGGTCGGCTTGCTCGATTCCTGGATCAGCTCGGCCGACTTCGGGATGTTAGTTTCCTGGTAAATCTTGTCGAATCTCCGAACAATCGGAGGCTCCCGAGGAATTCAACTTCTTTCCGCACGTCTCAGCCTCCTGCTGATATTGCTCCGGATTCACTCAGTGGGTAGACGCCGTTTCCCTTCCGCGCCGCAATCATTCCAGCGGCCTTGGAAACAGATGTAGAAAGTCGAACACGTGAGAGCCGCGAATTGAATTTCAGCCCCCGAATAATCCAGCGATTTACATAGGAATAATGGAGATCTCGGATTCTCCGCACTTACGAATGCTTTCCTCGGATGGAAAGTTGCAAAGATCTCTGTTATTCCATTCAGTGGGCAAAGCTCGAAACGACACTTAGAAAACGGAAGAAATTTAATGGGGAATGACACGAAGCACAGAATTAGCAGGGGAATCCTATTATAACACTGGCATGCAAGACGGATGTTCGAGGCTTACTCGAGAATCTTGGCGAAATTGTACCAGCCCCCCCTCTCCCGTCACCGAGTGAAATTAGAAGCGGGATTTTATTCCCGCCTTGTAGCCGAGTTGTAACAATTCTAGCTGCGCGCGGGGAGGACTGCAATTAATATGTCAGCGCGACATTCCCCTAAATCTGGCTACCAGCATTTTCCCATTCTGAAAACCCAGCGGCGCCCAGTGAAATTGGACCTTGTCTCAATTGTCATAATAAACTTGGACAGTTTTCTCGACTTTGGTCGAGAAATATAATTCAAGTCAGCCTTCAAAACACTTGTTTTGTACTAATAGAATGCCCCAGATACAACGATTACAATTATTAGGCCTGACAGACCTGCACAGCATACTAAACTTGGAAAAGAACTGTAAAAGGACAATCAAATTTTTGAAATGTATTGATTTATACCATCGAATTTAAGCTAAACCGTTTTGTAAGTGTATTTAAACTACAATGTAAGTTGTAATGTAAATCAATGTTTAACATGGTATATGTAAGGAGGTCGCTAAAAGACCGCTCCAGTTATACAGCGACCTAAAATAAACAAAAAACACTTGTTTGCCAATATATTGATACGCAAATGCGCGCATATGTTACAGAGGAAATAATAGCGAATCTGCCGCCCCTGCGAATCCCGCACTTGAGACACCACCGAGTCACCGATTGGGACCCGTACTTTGAGAATGCCGAGGGTCAAGGCATCAATGGCTCGCAGAACGTGGCACTTCACTTAGGCGCGACTGCCTTCCTCGATTGTCGAGTGGCTATGCTCGCTGGCAAGAAGGTATTGAAAACCAGCCCTCCACTATTTATTCCCAGTGCCAATTAAAATTCGCCTGGCTCTGCCGCGCGCATATTGTACAAGTTTCGCCGCGACGGATTAACCCAGATTTCGAGGGAAGTTCTGCGCGATACTTAGAGGGTGGGTGCATGAGTTACTCTTCATACGTGGGGATATTCAGTGTGTAGACTCGGTGCGTGAATTAGCAACTGGGCAGGCAGGGTGGGATATGAAGAGCGTCAACAGCGAGTGCCAGGCCAATGAAATGAAGCGTGCGGCCTTTAAGGGTGATACGTGCGCCGCAGGGAATCAACCGGCTCTTGAATTAAGTTACATTATCGCGTTACACTCGTCCGCTTCCACACAGAGTTTGTTTAATGCCGACCCCAAAGGACTCGGCTCTTTTGCTTGTCCCGCAAACGGAGTCGCATGCGATATGGTAAAGGCGAGGATTTTGTAATGCGGGTATGCTAATGGTTCGCTTGAGACTGTGCCTCTGTGATTCCAGGTGATGTGGTTACGCCGTAATGCCGACTGGGCGTCGCTCCTGACGCTGGGCAACACCACACATATCTCCGATTCGAGGTACAGCGTGAGCTTCCAGTATCCGAATAACTGGCGGCTGGCAATCGCCGGAGTGCGCAAGGAGGACCACGGTGTTTACGTCTGCCAAGTCAACACACACCCGCCGAGAATGCTCATCACCAATGTCACTGTTCTCGGTAAATTATTTCGCCATTTGCGAGATGCGCGGATTGGTAGCTTGATTAAGTCGGGGTGAAATGCTTTGGTAATGAGGGAGGAAGATAGGGGGAATGATCTCGAATATTAAGACGATTCTGTGCGGGAGGGAGCTTGCTAGGAGCTTTTCGAGTATTCGTTGTAACGGCGATCCCCGTTCCCCCGTTCTTTATTTCACCTCTCCAGCGAGATACAGTAGGAAAGGAGGAGAACGCTCGGCCCAAATAGCCACTTGAATGACCTTCGGTCCACCTATTTGCCAAATTGACTATCGGAAAGATTCGCGCTCGTGATATTCTCCACCGGCAGGATATTTCACGATTTTTTCTTTCTGAAACGCCTAGCGTTTCAACAAAGATCGATTTTTACCAAATATGCTGGTGGAATTTGAAATTTATAGATGAGGTACACTGGACATACCTGACGGTGATTCACGATGGGGAAATGAAAAAATGTCGGTCCTGACATATTGAACAGCCGAGCCAATACTTTCTGCTGTGTCCGCGAGACGTGAAACGAGTGTCTACTTCAAATTGCTATTTTCCCGGAGAAGCGAGCTCGCGAATTGATCTACAGCTCGGTGACGCGGAAGACCCAGCGACCGCCCCCAGCTGGATGGGGTCCATTTTAAAATCTCGTTATCGCTTTCGGGCCGAATCTCCACGCGGTTGATCCCTGACTCGCTCGACTGTTCATAGAATTGTTATTCCACGGGCTAATGGTGAAAATAGAACGGCTCTCCGAATCGATGTACCTCACTTCATCGACACGGGGTTGATAGAAGCATCAAAATACTGGAATCCTGAAGAGAATTCGACACCTAAGAGTAAAAAATTACTCCATAAATATTAATACAGCTTTGGACCTCGAGTAACACAATTTTCCAAGTGCCAATGCATTCTCGAATAAAATAAAAAGGCGGAAACATATGCAATACGAAACGTGACTTTCGCATTGCAGTGCTTCTCGCTCCCTTAGGAACTTTTCCAAAGGGAATTTCCTCCAACTTGATCCTCTAAATCCGAATGCTCCAACCAAATCCTTTTACTAGAAATAGACATTCATGCCTCCTCTCTCTCAAACAACTGCATACACTTAATCGACGAGGAAGTTAACAATCGAGAGGTCTGGGTTAGGTCGACAGTGCCTCTTTTCGAACTCCATCGAAAAGGGCCCATCGAGCCTCTATTGAATCGGATCAGGATTCCGAATTTCCCGAAAGGTTTCGCCCTGTCTCCAGGTATACCCATCGCTGTCTCCACTGGAAGTAGCGTCCGGGTAGAAATCGGCTTTGCCGTAGTAGTTTTACTCGGGGGAAAACTTTCGAACCTCGTCACCGAGGACTGAATACACGCGGCTCGGCGACAGCCGCGACTAGCACCCTAGACGTCCGTGACACCGAGCTGACTAGCTTCCCCAGTTCCTCCTCGCGAAACTTTGGAATCTCAGCCACTACTCGAGTGGATGGACATGGAAGTCGGGGGAGGTCCTGTCCGTGCCGTTTTGCAGGAAGCCTCCTCAAAAGTTCCTGTTTAATCCAGTTAAGTAAGGAAACTTTCTTCCCGGCCCCTCTTTGCCACGAGGAGTCCTTGTCACCGCTGGTTCTTTATCCCGACGATCTTGCATTCTTCCTATCGGCTTCTAACTTGGCCACGGTCTGACACACAATTGTACAAGATTTCGTTTGGCTTTGGCCGGCTGATAGCGACGGTGCTGTGAAGCTTTAATTAGGAAATCGGTCGACCCGATTCCGCCACCTGATTCCGAGCAGGGCTCCGCGAGCCGGGTCAGCTGCGATTGAAAGCAATTGCGCCGCCTGGAGAAGGGATAATAAAGCGTTAAATGCGAGGCCGCCCTCCCGAGAACTGCCGCGGACCACTAGGAAGCACCAAGAGACTCCTTTTAAATAGGTCGCGCTGGCGATAATCCCCCAAAACGATCAGACTCAACAGATCCCAGTATAATCCCAGGACTGTTCTATCTTGCCAACTCCCCGAATCTTTCCTGCCGGCTGACAAAGACACCGCTCGCCGGAGTTTTCTCCTTGACTCTAGCGTCCGGTGGATTTGTGGCGGCTGCTAGCTCCGTTGGAAAGTACCAAAGCGCCGCTGGGAATCGAGGAAAGTTTCCCTTGTGCCGCTACCGGTGGAGACAGTGAGCCATCGACTCGTCAATCCGCCGAAACTAGAATACGTCTCTGTGTCCGTCGAGCGAAAAGGGGAGCAGTGCAAAGTGAACTGGAAGAATTCGTGCAATTATACTCTCCGTCCCTTCGCGGCCGAAAAGGGAGTGCGCCTCCTATTCGCGGATCGATGATTCATTTTCATCAAGCAAGTGGCGCGAGGGCGCGCACGCACACGCGGACACGGCGCCGATGGAGGCGGGGGAGGATCGTTTGCTGGGTACGTGATACATGCAAAAATCCAGGGTGCTATCGGAATAGCAGTTCCGTTCCTTGCTCAACCGGGAAAGTCTGTGATCGGGCGAGCACGCCCGCGACGAAAGGGGCTTCCAGCCATAAAAGAGCCCACCGGCTAAACGTCAGAAAAACGCAGACTGCCTCTCCGATACCTTTTTGTCCCCACTTCTATTCTATCTCTCACTCGGACTATCTCGTGCGCGCCGTTCAATGCTTATCGGACGGCGCCCGCGATGATAGAGGACTTATTGTCCCCGCGCATGTTGACGCGTCACTTTCGAGGCTTCGCTGCGGGTATCTTTGGGGGAAAGATAGCTTGAAAGAGCCACGAAATGAATGGCGTATACACTTGCCTGTTTCGTGGATTGAGGTATGTACTTTAAAAGACTGCGACCATTTCGAATTTGATAGGAAAATACGAATTTTTCCGAGGAATTTATTGTTGATGGATTCCTAGATGGTATTAGTTGTCGGCAGGACGATTGACCCGTGCCGGGCGACAATTAATCACGAACTCGAGGCAAAACAGGTGAATAATTCAGGGAGTCGAGCACGCGTCACGGTGACGGGGAGCAATGAATCTCTGGAGTGATCGGGCGAGGCAGGGCGAAAGAAACCGAATGGCCAGGAGCTAGGTAGATTGTTTCCCGGCACCGAAGAAGTGAAGCTCTCGCTCGTCGCTTTTAGCCGTGCAATATCAATCACTGCTTGCAAGCCGCGGTGGCCGAGGCTCCTGTTCAATTAGGAGACAATACGTGGGATAAAGCTTGCAGCGACGGGAAAGCTTTCCTTCGATCGATGCCTCCCCCTGGCCGCCCTCCAATAAGACGACACATCAACCCGATGCAACCCCTTTTATCGCTATCGGCGATGACGAACGGTTGCTCATCAAAAGTCTCGCTCTGTTCGCACCCGGTGAAGCGCAAGGACAAGAGGTTCGCCATTCGAGAGAGCTTTACACTTAGCCCTCACAATCGGAGCTTTCATGGTGGAGTGAATTCGCGGCAAAAGTGATAGGGCGCAATCATTTTAATTGGATTAATTTCCTCTCCAATTAATTGGCGGAATTGGGATAGGAATATAGAAAAAGTCATCAATTCCTAGAAATCGGTGTAACCAATTCGCAAATGGCGACGGAAAAAGCAAATGAACCGAGCCCCGAGCCGATTTCAATGCAAATCGGGTGAAAATGACATGAATGCGATGGGTCCGAAGCTCCCATTCGGATGCATGGCTGGCTCAGGTACTCGGACATCACGTGCGGGTGCATGTATTTTCGTGCAATCAATCAAAAAAAAGAGAGAGCCGACGAATTCCGAGCCGAATTTCGAGCTACTCGCGCGAAAGCCCCTTTGCCCCCCCAACATCGGATGTGCGGCTGTGCGGAATGCGGCGGACTAGCTAATTTGCATTTTATCGTCGAATGCTTCGCTCGGTGTACCGCGGTCCGACCGTTTTAACCTGCTTATTTCCGATTAACATCCATTTATTCGAAACACGTGATGCGTACGGCGTGGCCGATTTTCGCTCGAAAGTGCTCCCGCGGATTGCCACCACATGCCGCTGGAACGAGCCGACCAGTGAGTGATTGGTTTGGGATAAATTAATTTCCCCCGGATATAGTCGAGCGGCCCGCCCCCTCCGACTAATATTTGCCAGTGGCGAACTAAACGAGTTTCACCTATTGTATTTCAAGTAATATATCCTCAATAAAACAGCAATTCCGATTAATTGGAGCGTAGAATCAACTATGGCTGATATGATCCCTTAAAATTGTCTAAAAAAATTCTAAAAAAAGATTTTATATGTGCTTGCGATCCTTGAGCAAAGTTAAAGCAGGTGTTGGCACGGGAGAGCGCGTCCAATTATGCACACGATTTGGTGTTCCATGGCCGACCGGCAGTCACGCAAAACAAGTACAAAATCCCCTATATAACTAGACCAGCGAAAAGATCCGGTTCTCTGACGTCGGAATATTAAATGCGCCGGCCTTTTTCCTGGTGTGGGTGCTTCCGGATGGCCGAGCGCGCATTCCCCGATGAAAAGTGCAAGCACTCAATCAGAATCTTTCGCATTTCTGGCCACTAATACTGGGAAAATTCCATCATGCATATTTCCCGTCGAACCGTCAGCCACTGCGAGATTTTCGTCGATTCCACTATTTATCTTATTCGATGGACCGGAGAATTGTTGCTCGCAGAAATCCAAACATCGAGAGTTTTATTAGCATATTGTAAAAAGAATTCCCGGAGTCCGGGGGATTTCTTTTGATTCATTTTTATTCCTTCGTCGAATTATTTTCGCGAGAACGGATTACCGTCGGGGCAAAGCCGAGCTCTCCCGAAAGTTTACTTGTCACGAGAGCCGAAGCCGAGGCCGCAGATCTTCGTGCCGGGGAATCGCGTGAATAATAACACCGGCGGGAATTAGAGCCGGGGCTTTGCGCCATTGTCTTCCGGAAATCAGCAGGCGCGAGACGAAATACGGCGGAGCTCAGTGAAACCTTACGGGGGGGAGGCGAATTTAAATTCCTAGCCCGTAAAGATTCCATTACCGCAGCCAAGGAATCCCAGGGCGAACTTTTGCCGTGCGACCATAATTGTCTGACGCGTTATACTTGAGGCTCCGAGGCAATTGCTCGATTTTTCCTTACTACCCCGAACGGCGCCTGGTACCTGGGAGCGTGTGCGCAGGGAAAACAACGGTTAGCCGAATAATGTACGAGTCCGTATGAGTATTTGTCTGTGTGCGCTGGAAGGCAAGTCGCAACTAGCGGTGTTTACTCACTCGCGTAATTATTGGGAACGACGGCTGCCGCGTTCGTAAATATGGAATACAGTACTGAGAAACAGCTGCGCTACCGTGCACGAGGACTCGCAGGGATGGAATCGTGAAATGTTTAAGCAGCTGCCTCGCTTCCTCGAATGCTCCTGCGTCCCATGCCCGAAAACTAATCTCAAAACTTTCTTATTAAACGACGCCACCTACACAACTTGACGGAACTTCCGCACTCGTACTATTCTTTCGCCACATAATAGTACAAGTCATAGTCATTGTCCACAATGTTCTATAGACGCGATTGAACTTGGTTTCTTGACCGTTCTGTCGCGGGCTTCGACAAAGTTGAAAAGTTACACTTTGCCAAAAGATTTGTGGCCGCGGCCTAATGATACTGAGTAGCGATAGGCTTGTGACATATGTCTGTGCAGCGCCGGACATCAGGATCGTCAATGACGCCGAGCACGAACTGCGGGATCGCTACTACAAGACCGGAAGCGTTATCGAGCTGGCATGTGTCGTGCGGCCTTCCCGTCCGGACTCGAGGGTGCCGCATCCCGTCTGGAGGAAAAATGGCCAGACTCTGCCGGATCACGTCAACGTTTATCACATTAATGGGTGAGCATAAATCCTCAAGGACGATAGCATTCGTCGAACCACTGACTCGCCAATGGCCACACGAACCAACAGCTATACAGCCGGGTCTGCCTTATGTTGGCTGCATGCCGGGATTGAAATCCAAGTGCATGTTCTTTCGAGCGCTAAGTACCACGTTTCTTTTCCACTTGACTTTATAGCAAGTCTTCCAGTACCAACTGCTGACTACTAAAGAGAAAATCTATTGCATTAAATAAATTAAAATTGATTTAAATGATATCAAAACCTAACTTCTACGACACTGTTCCAGGACAAATGAGAAGGTGGTGACCAATCTGCACATCGAGCGGGCTAAGAAGACGGATAGTGGCGAGTACACGTGTTCAGTGAGCCAGTTCAGCACGAGCGCCGTACACATTCACGTTCTAAATGGTAATTCGAATATAATTCCTGAAATGAGAAAGCTCCATGATCATTTCTCACTCGGGACTCGTCAAACTCCACGAACAAAATTCCCATGAATTTTTATGCTGGTAAACTACGAATAACGGAGATAGCCTGTCGCCAAGTTGAGGCGAGTTTGAAATTGTCCAAATTGAGGGAGTAACATTGGCATAATTTAATATTGAACTTTCGCTGCCCATTACTTGGGAGGAGCTCGTGAAAGCCTGATTGTAGTCTGGATATCAGTACATATATTCCATGGGGGGGGGGCCGTGGCGATTTCATACCTGAGATTCGACCGGCTTACCACCATATATCAGCGGTGTTAATGATCGCTCGTAAAAAAGTTCCTTCAGCGAACGTATATTGTCCGGCGAGAATGGCCCTCCCGCGAAATCCCACTTTTTAGTGCACATTAAACCCTAAATAAGGCGCTAACGCGAGCAGCGTACCAGAAGCTGCACTTGAATTATGACAGAATACCAAGAACAATGTTCACCGCCCTTCTTTTGGTACAAACAATTTCATTGAAAGATAACTTATGTTGAATGTTTGAGTGGGATATTTCAGGTCGATCGGGAATATTTACTTGTGGGGCGTTTTCTTTCATCGGAATTCTTCTCGAATGACTCTGTCAAAAGATTTGTTTCCTACTGTAGGTGAAAAGCAGGCAGCAGTACACCATGATCAATGGAACGCGGCTCGATCCAGTTATCAAGAAGGACTTGACGCAATCTTACTGACACTGTACGCTATTGTGACTCATCTCTGGAAGATACATCCACTTTAATACCCGAACCACTGAACTGTGTAAAGTGACGGGGGGCGAGAAAAGGTTCCGCGAGTCTCTGGAGTGATATATAGTGCGATGAACCTAAACTGCCGAAATTTCCGAATATCAATGTATCATATAAACTGGCTGACTGTGACTCTTAAATCGAATGCTTTTTCATTGTTCTGTTAATAGCGCAATTATTGTCCCAAAATAAAGAATAAAATACAATATTGTAGAAAACAAAGATTAATAAAAAGAATACTTGGTCGTCTTTGACGCGTTCGCTTGCGCATTCAGATTTAACTTATTAATCCATTATCGAATTCCTTCGCAATGGAAGGAGTTACCATTCACTTTGTAGTCCTCAGGTATCAAAATTTAAAGTCTCCACAACAAAAGTTCAATAGAATTGAAAAACAAACACAAAGCAAACTATGTAAACTCCAGCGAACGTGTCAAGAAACGACGAAATGTACCATAAGTCCTGTATGATTTGCTACTGCAATGTTAGTCAGCCTGTGTATAAATTCAAGTGCAAACACCAAACACCTGGAGAAACTACACTAGATGTGTGCGAATATTTTTCTAGGATAAGCTTAGCGCGAAAACGGAAAGTTCGTGAGTTTGTTTGGAGGATGATGGAATTTGTCGGGAGTTCAGTATTACTGGGTCTTTGAGCACCAAGTACACACTTCGGCGCAATGATTAGGAAGAATATTGTGAACATTTCAGGTCTGTGCTGAGACAATCCCAATATATTATTCCAATTCATTATATCCAAGTGTGTTCTCGGTTCAGACCACTGAGAAATGTAAAACTTAAGGATTCTGTTCTGCAATGTTCAACGGCCTGTACATAAACATGTTATTACTCTGGGAAAAGCAACTGATTCCTGTGTATATTACTGTGCCGATATCGACCAGTCTAGCGATATGCATATGTTCTCTACAATAAACTGTCATTGGTTAACCTACAGCTGTGTTATTCCATTGATACACCTGCCCATATTCAAACAATTACTTTATTGTAAATTGTAAATATCAATTTACCCTGTTCGCCTGACACATCAGTTTCATAAAAACACTTATGCATCGCATTATATAAAAGAAGCGAGATTCATGTATAAAAGATTTGTCATATTTCTAACACTCTTGGACGGAATGGATTTCATTTGTGGAGAGCGTCATCGATCTAACTTAACTTATCCATGCTCTAAGTAACTTACATACTTCACTTATTGTCAGAGCACTGAGCTCATATTAAACTTTCCCAGGAATTAAGGCACAACACTTGCTAAAACTTGTCTACACTTTGGAATGAATGTTTTTGTACACTTCAGATAGCTGCTTGTAGATCTTCCCTGTACTATGAATGAGATTTGGCAGAACCAGTTTATGTGAAATGGTTTAAAACAATGCCAACAGCCAGTAATAAACCTGAGGCAGTGAGGCTAGTAGCACTGTTACATCTATGATCAAAGTAACAGAAACACCATGTCACTTCATCATAGTAATCACGGTGTATATCCAATTGCTGGATAGTATTGTTCACATAGTGGCCCAGCCTGACATCCTTTGCAGCAGACCTGCACCCTTCGTACCTATCTGCAGGAATATCAGTTCGAAAACTACGTACCGAACTCAGACAATCCCTTGTTATGACAGTCTCCGCTGTAGAGGAAGCATCGTATTATGATTCTGAGCAATTGCCGATTCTTTGCATGAGAAAACCTTCTTGCTCACCTCCTTTTCTTTCAATGATCTTGACACACTTGTCATCATACTCTGGACACGTCTCTCCCCAATACCAGAGCCAATTCAGTGGTGTGCCGCATCCAGGGTGATTACTGTTACACCTGTAGCAGTACAGGCACTCACCTGTAAGAGTAATAAAAGTTGTGAGAATACGATTTAACCTCATGGTAACCACACCCTAAGATGCCTCACGCATTAGATGATCACCAACCTTGACTCATCAACGAGATTAATAGCAGGGCACAAAGGGCTGCACGTTCCATTGTTCTGGACTGCATTGGAGAACCAATAATACTCGGTAGTTTCGATTAGATCGCGTCTTTATTGACGCAAGAAGTATTTCTCTGTTATGCTACGAACGATGCTCGTTCTGTTTGGTGGTTTGGCGGGTTTGATGCAATAAGCCGTCGGTAAGAAAGATTGGTGAACTGTCAAGTGATTGGCTGGACGGAAAGCGACATTACCGACTGATTGGGAAGTAGGAAGTTTTAGCGGAGCCTGTGGTTTTAGCGTCTTTCCCGCGGCAGGCAGGCACCGACGCTTTTTCTGACGGATTTGTTATGTGTAACCGAAAAGTGAATAGTTTTTAGTTAGTAGTGAGAAGTGCACTTCTAAAGAGTGAAGTATGGAGCAGAATCGCGAAGCAAAAGCAAACAGGCACACGACAAACCAGGTAAGATGCTGTTTCGTATTAAGTGAGAGAAAATGAGGAGGCGTCTAACGGGTTATGGTCTTTGAACATTTACGAATATTCGAAAATCGAAACATGAGATCGTCCAGGAGGGCGTCATCTGTTCTTGCTGTTGCAGTCGTGTTATCAGCTCGACTTGCCTTATCAGTCGTTGCTGGATAAAATTGATTAAGTTCTGTATCAAACGAAAATCGAGGAACTTTTTCTACTTTTCGGAATTCAAATGCAGAACCTATAAATAGAACACTCGATTGTTCTGATCATTTCATTATTGTAATTCGTATGCAATTTCGTGCACAGAGTGCTATACGTTTCAGGAATTGCACGTTGAATGGAGTCACAGGTTTATTCTTACTAGCTGTAGATATTATAAACTTTGCTTTATCCCTGGAAAATCTATCATCGAATGATATTCCAGCTTTCTCGCATGCTATGGTAAGGTTTCAAACATTCACACATGATACACTTTCGACAGGCGTGAAAAGCAGAAGACTCCCTTCCATATGAAAATTCCGATCAACAATTTTTCCGAAATTCGTGTTGAAATCAAGTAGTAAGTCCTATCCTATTAATCAATCTAGTTAATTATTATCACAAGCAAGAGGCTGTGAACGTTTGGCAACAGTGACAAACTGTGGATCTGCGCAGCCCCTTGATCTCGTTGCCACTGACCTACAAACCAACACTTCGCATTGCTTACTGTTGCCGCTGTTCGCCTACGGCTCCAGCATTATCAGATTTCACGTGGCAAGGACAAGCACTGCCATTGTTTGAATTGGAAATAGGCCCCACATGGGAGAGCAGAAATCCTGAAACCTCTACCTGTAGTCGAGAATCGCTTTTTGCTCACTCGTTAATGTTATTATTAATCTAAGATTTTCTGGGGAGATTATTCATCCCCATGGCTTCCCAATTCTTTCTTG
Organism: Crossocerus cetratus; assembly: GCA_963675795.1. Lineage (NCBI taxonomy): Eukaryota > Metazoa > Arthropoda > Insecta > Hymenoptera > Crabronidae > Crossocerus > Crossocerus cetratus. Next base: position 19,514,273 of record OY776666.1, on the reverse strand, counting down.
CCTCTCGATAGTGCAATTTTGGTATTCACCCGAACGAATTCCCCGCACATTTTCGTAGTTCAAGCATGAAACATCCCTTCCTCCAATACATCAACGCCAATACTGATTTGTGTCGGGTGCGTCAAGTCCTGGGATAAATCTACTTAGGAGCGTCGCGTCTAGCCGACTGCGTAGTCTGTTCTCGGCGGAGTCGAATTCTTTTAGAGCTGCCACCGTCTTTCCATATTACGGAATTTCCCCGCCGCGAGTGCGTGCGCGTGCCAGCGGGAATCTACATACATACATATATACATACATAGATTTCTGGAGCGATTTAAAGATCGCGTTGTTCGGGGGCGGAAGGCAGATGGCGTTGGTGAGATAGTGGGGCTGAGCAGGACGCCTGCAGTGTCTCGAACCTTATTTATGACACGCTGCAAACTATCAGGCATTGCTAAATCCCCGTTAATCTCACTGGGGAGAAAGAAAGGAGAGGACAGAGGAGTTTGCCATGGCGATAAAGCCGATGAGCGAGGAACGAATGGCGCTGTGTCCTAGATTCGTCTGGCCATCGGATGGCTTCGGCCTTTTAGGGCTAATGGCGCTTTTAGATCCACTTAAAAGTGTGTTTATAAAATATGACGGGCGCACGCCGGTTTCCGCGGAGCACCTCTGTCGACCATCACCCGGATGTTCCGAGGTTCTCGCGGCTGAACTGCCGACGCAATTTATTGCAAGATTTATGGTGACCAAACCGTGTGTGTACGTGGCGGACGGCTAACGACCTTACCCTCCTAGTAGACAGACGACTACCAGTTCAGTTTTGGATCTGATCCTGCTTTTTCTTCGCTCTTCCTTCGTGCGCTTTAAAAATGGCCAAACTTTAGCTTCCAAAATCCTCGTTGAATTAATTGCCTGGGCTTGCAGGTTGCAGGTATCGTGGATTCTCTGGTGAATAGGAGCTACTGCGGTGCCGTCGAAACTCGGCTGATGGCCTTTGCGTGCTGGTATCATTTCGGCGGAGTATTGGAGAGGACACGTCTGATTAGTGATTCTGGACTCCAGGTTAAATTCGAGCCAGAATCGAGTATAACTGAGACGAGGGGACGGGAGACCCGCGGCACTTTCTACGGCCAATAACGCATTTGCCAGTTTCAGCAGTATGCATAGAGGATCGAGGCCGCAAAGTGTCGTTGGGAAATCGTATACTCGAAATCTATATGTATCCGAGGCTCAGCAGAGCTCCTAACGTCCCTCGCTCTCCGCGCGAGCTTCTCGCCTACTTTTCCCATCGAAGAACATTTAAACTCGGATCAGCGAATATGCGCGCGTATAAGCCTCGGCAGTCGTCGCAGTGGCTGCGCTCGCTGCGAGGAATCTAAACGTGTGCCGCTTGGAAATCTGGGTTTTTCGGTGAGCGCGGATTTCCCCGAATCGATGAAAAGCCGGGAAAAGCCACGGCATTTGCATATAAATGTTTGCGCTCGACCGTGCTCACCGGTCAAACATCGATTTTGGGGACCGACTGACCCCTGCTTGATACTTGGTCCCTTTTTATTCCGATTTCGCTCGCGACTGCGCCCACCCTGGAATTGCTTAATTGCGGACCCTCGTGTAATTCGACCGCTGCTAATCGCGATCGGCCGGCAAAATTATGCGGAGTACTATCGCCGTTAGATTCGATCGTCACTCCTGTTACAATGCCCTGCATCCTACAATTTACAAGTCGCCGACTATATATTTGCCTATTCAAGTACTTTCCCATTTTAGAACTTTTACGAGGCGGTGAGTAGAAAAACAGATTCCCAGTTAATTGAAACCGGATCATTGCAAGGCTAGCAGAATGGCGGAGATTTGAGATTCTTCTTAAATTCAATCCCTTATTCTCGAGTGTCACTCAGGATTTCACTGATTTATACATTCACCGAATTGGCATTTAGATCCCGGTGGAATTCGACTTGATATCATCGTACTGAATTCGATTTATAGCTGGCGAATGATATATACGAGTAATATTGGCGCAGAACGATTCGGTAGTATGATAATCCTATCGGTTATAACACACAAGGGTCAATTACGCCGTGGTTTAGCCCGGTATTGGCATTCCCATGACACCCCCCACCGTTCCCTCCTAAGCAACAACCCAACACCGGGCTATTGTGATGTGGCGCATTGTCGGACTGTATCTCTCGTGGCGAAACCTTATCCCATCGCCTTACACCCCGCCGTGAAGCACATCTACTAAAGCGCGAACAAACGAAACAATAGCTGTGCCGCGTCTTCCTCGCAAAGTGCATTCGGAGTCCGTGCTCTCCACCGCCGCTTAATCTTCCTTCTCGGGCGAGCGCGTTGTTGTCACGACAGAAGCAGTTCTTTGCCCGCAACTCAATCGGAGTACCTCGCCAATCCATGTATTACGTGCAAAGTACTTCCCAGTCTATTCGCCGTTCTATCGGTTTCATTTAATTTCATTGTACGAGTGTCCTCGTACTGTCCCTGCAATGTTTCAATATATCTCGTACGAAGACACGAGTGAAATAATTGCTTAAGCTCGCATTATTATTTTAATGAAAGGATAATTGCTGATCACTTTGAGATTCGTTGCACGGGCAGGTGCGCAAGTGACAAACCCCGAGAGTGTCATACTAACTCAAGGGAGGGGAGATTTAGGGTCCTAATGAAGGAAAACCGCGATTACGAGCCTCAAGGGTCTCATCGGAAGGCATCCTGTGGTCGTTACTCCTGATACGCCCAGTCCCTGCATATACCCTATTCCTAGCTGGCCTAATGCAAGTAAACTGTTGCACTCTGTATCCAATAACCACCATGCTCTGACGTAATCCACCTTACCGCATAACGCAATCGAGCCCGCAACAAGTAGAGCAAACTAGCAATAACGAGTGTCGAAATCGCACCTGACATTCGGCTAAAGAGAGTAGTCGCTCGCGGAAAGTCTCCGTTTAAGAGTACATCCGGGAGTGGTTTAATAAAGGGGCTTAATTACGATTATTGTTATTACGCGATTATAGTGAACGATGCTCCGGGTATTCTAATAACTACCCACTGGTCGCTTGAATAATGGATTTAAATACCCGGGGGCTCACTCAATAAGTGGGCCGGGTTGCGGTGATTTTTAACTGATATTTATGCGTCATTGCCGTCCGCGGTTTATCCCGATAAATATCGCTGATGCACGCCTCGACGCCTGGTAGTTAATTCCTTTTATCGGCGATGCGTTTGATTCTAATCAAAGTGCCCTGGTAAGTTGTGGAATAACCGCCGAGGGGTGTGACTGCTCGGCAGAATAATGCGCCGGTATTTCTGTGCGTGTGTGTGAGTTAGTGAGCTGCGAGGGGAGGGAGCACTGTGTAATCAGGGTGAAGCAAGTGCGCCGGGCAAATTCGTCGACAATAAGTAAGCGCGTTTACTTCTAATGAAGCAATGCCGCAATTAGTATAGCCTACAACCACCCGGGGACTTAATCGAGCCCCGTGACAGGCTATCTACTGTTTACCCGCCGAAACATATTGCCAGCATGCTTCCGTGGCTGGCGAAGCTGGTGTGCTGCCTCTCTAATATCGATGTTCCAAATCATCGAGAATTGCAAGTTGTAGGAGGAAGCACTTGTGGTTTAATGTCCTTGTACATCACCGGGCCCAAGTGTATAAGTATTTCGTTTGTATCCAGCGCGACATAAAGTGGATTTCTAGTGCAGTGGTACATAGTTGGAAGTTTATGCAAACATGGAAATAAGAATAAGTTGAATAGATATGAATATATCTGCTCATTCTCATCTGCACGATTAATATACTGGCCACCCTGCTCTTAAAGTGGATAGTCCAATTATTTCGTTGAAGCCGCAAGTCTGCAAATTAGGCAACTCGTGTGCGCTCGTGTGTATACATATACCGGTGACCCAAAAAGCTCGGGCGAAAAAGGACATTACTCGGGAGTTCCGCAGACATATTTCTTATCTCGCGGCCGGCTGGTCCCGCTGTCGGCGTGCAAACAAATATCTCCATCCCCAGAGGGAGAGAGTGCGCAGCACTGTCGTCCCCCTTTGCAGGCCGCGCAGGTGAAATCTCGCGGGCGCCGGGACTAATGAGATAGAGTAGCGGCACTCTGTACATAATCCACGTAGCCGCAGTAAACCAAGGATTAGTGTGCGGCCGGCGATCGCCTTTTTCACAGTGGCAGCGGAGCGCCCGCTCAAGATTATTCCACCGGCAGTACACACGCGCGTCGCAAACAACCAACAGTGCCAGCAGAGTAAACCAGGACCAAGTGTGCTTTCGCGAGGAAACCTGTGCGAAGCCGGACGTTTCACATTTTATAGTCGCGTTAATCGAAGCACTATCGACCTCGCCCGGCGAGACCCACATGGGACTCTCGCGCCACCAACGGCGAAGCATCAATTTTTCATCGATCCGAATTATAGCGCGCTTTGACAAATTTCCGTTACCAGCGGGAAATATCCCCCGCGACCAGTGTGACGGGCGGCCGTCGGCCTCGTTATAAACGAGCGAACACACCGATGAAAAAATAATTCGTCTCCCCGGGGATCCGCGGGGAACGACACTCTCCATCTGTCAGCCGCGATGCGCCGGGAGGAAAAGCTCCGAAAGCGTTGAAATCACAGTGCGAGCCCGCTTGAAGCGTCCTAGGAGCACCGATTGTACTGATTGCAAATTTAGATGGGCGAATCTGCATGCAAGAGAGCTTGCAAGACAGAGGCTAGTTCGAATCCGGTCCCTTCGAGCTTCGACCATTTAACGCGCACAATCCGCCCTGCAATCCCAGTGCAAAGGTGGTAGAGGAGAAGAAGAGATGGTCTGTGCTCGAAAATTTTTGGTATCATTTCGCGAGCGGAGCTTCTATGGTTTCCTGCTTCCGGCTGCTCGGACTTAATGACGGCCATTCAGGCGGCCTTATCTTCGGAATATTCTAATCGAAGCCGGCCGACTAGGAAAGCTCGCTGCTTTGAATGTATAACTACACCGTTTTTAGCACGTATCCCTGCCAGCCGGAGGGACTAAGGAAGAAGCAGAGATAGAAGGAGAGGCAAGTAGAAGCCGTAGCATTCAACTGCTCCTTCGAGGCTTTCCCTTTCCTGTTTCCTGCCGCCCCTGCTTCTCAATGACGTCCATTCGCCGCGCGAACTATGCCAATCGGCTGCTCTCTTCGGCAATCCGCCCTACTACAACCGTAAACGAGCGAGGCGGGACGCCCTCCGAGCACGAAGCACCGGGTGCAGGGACATCGCGCAATGTCCTGCAATTAAACGTCATTGGAAAGGGCTGGGCGGCCGCGCGTAAGTCAGACCATAATTTCCCCTGCCACGATTTCGGCCCGGTTTATCACCGGGCGCTCCCGTGACTATAATTATTAACGTTGTCATCGCTCGTACGTAATTAACGTACACGTTACACCGGCCGCAAATCCGTGTACACGCAAGCCGGACGTACGTGCTGCTTGAATGTAGATCTATAGCGCTCGAGTGTTCGAGCCGATATATCTCTTATAACAAATTCCTTGATTACCGAGAACATGTCTGGTCGTCGAGCAAGTTAACCTTAATTACTATTATCAAAAAAGAATGTTGTAAATCCGCGTGAGCAAACTTTATATCTTTACTTTGCTACTTGTGGGTTTGCTAAGATATTAATATGTAATGCATTCAGGCAAATCAGGATGTCCTCAGGATCGAAAGCCTAATTCCCTCGGGGGAGTATCGAAAGCCATAGTAGGGTGAGAGGGTGCACAAAGGCAACAAAGGGGATGCTTTGTTTTGGGGCCGTTGCACGTCACGAGATAACTTGTCTTCCGGAAGGTAGCATCGAAGTGCAGTGCGCGCGGCCGTGTGTACGGCCAGATAACGTGGTAGTAACGCGCGGCCGCTTCGTGCCACTCATTACAATATTCAAATTTTCCAATCTCCATATGTACGTGGCGTGTCTACCTAGCCGGCTCTCCACCTAGGAATTCGCCTCCACCTCAGCCGCCGTGTGTATTTGTACTAGGACCATGAGAGAAAGAGAGAGCGAGGGAGGAGCCCCCTCGGTGATCTCGAATTCCCAGAACAACTCGGCTCGTCCGCGGGGAGACACACGCGTCTCTTTCCATCTGGATTTCACGCTGGCAGCCGTATATATCTTGAAAACGAAAGCAAAACCCGATGGACGTCGCGTCGTGCGGGATTTTTGCGTAACGTGTGATGTACAGGGAAGAGTGTGTAGTAACGGATGAGCCTGGATTGATCACCTAAATATCAAGTCCAATGGTCGTATGACGAATGAGGAGGTAGAAGTTTGCCCGGGTCGAACTCTTGCTCTGGATCAGCTCAGTCTGCAACCAACAACTAATTCCAGTCGAATCCGCTTGATGAGAGGATTGAGAAGAAGGCCAAATAGTATAAAAGCTATACCGGCTAATCCATAAGGGCTGAGCACACAAGGGTTGGAGGGTTTCCGCGTGAAGGGCCACTTGGTCAAATGAATCGTATGTATCCGTCCGAATGGAGATCTCGACGTGCGAAGTGATCGTTAGGAAAGTGCGGGCGCGAGGAACGGCAAGGGTCGGCTGGGGCCGAACGAGTAATAACGTCCAGGCGGAAATTGTTCGGGGCTTTCTGCCGTCCGCCGAATGACTAATCGTTCGTGTCGATCTGCGCGCAGAAATTGAAGAATCGTAATCTATTCCCCTCGTCAATACAAATGGAGATTAATTCCAATTCCTATTGGGATTATTCCTATCTCTTTTTATGGGGATTCGAAGGATTAGAGAGTTTCTGTTTCTCGGTATTTATCGAGTATTACTTCGGCGCTCACCTTGGAACTTAGGTCTCACACCTTCCAAGTCGAATCCTCCCCGAACTTTTGCCCCACCTCCAACGGCGATTAGGTATAAGGAGAGGAGGGTGTCGAGTGTCTAAGTTGGTAGCTCGGCGAGAGCGAGGGCTGGAGGGTGCAAGGGTCGAACGAGGGTACAAGTAGCAGCTGGTGAGCGGTTCACCCGCAATTAACCGTGATATTATCGCGATCGTTGATGCGACCGGGCAAAATCTATCTATTATCGTTAACCGACCGCCCTTCCGGAGCATCCCCCTTTCAATTGGCACTTCGCTTTACTGCTTTGACGACTCTGTCCCACTGCCCCTTCGACGACCTCGTGTCTTTTTTGCCCATTTCAGACCCTCCACTAGTACTTCTCAGGGACTTCTTTCCGCTAAGAGAAGCGTAAGCCACGTGTCTTGCAATATTGCGTCAGGGCCTCCTGACGTGGGACTTGTCACTCAATGATTTTTTATCGCACGTCCAACCAAATACTTACTTCGGAGATAGTTACAAGTTCTCCAGGAATCTCATTATCTTGTGAATTTGTAAATTATAATAGTTAAAGCTTAATATCCTCTTTTTATCCAGCAGTAACATTTGTAACTGGATGCGAAAACATTTTGCAATTCTGGGACCGCGAGTGGTGTAATAAGCGGCGTACACAAGTAATCGAACGACGAAAGCCGGCGTAATGACCAAAAAATGGCAACCCCAAACTATAGTAGTAGCTCTTGGGTATTTACGTAGAGCGTTGTCGCCACATTACACGCAACCTTCACTTTTCCCGGAGTTTATGAAGACCTTTGTCCTGCTTATCACACGCTACATAATTGCTACCGAAATTCTGCCGGTGCAGAAGACTAGCTTCCGTTAATTATACCTGCGGCACCATGAAAAAAAAAACAGTGGATGAGAAATATCATTACAAACTTGAGCACAGCGGGACGCTACCTGCATAAACAACGCGTTCAAATGCCAACTGTTGAATGAGAAGAGAAATATGTATCTCACGAGTTTCAAGTTTTTTACAAGAAAAGCAATTGTCAGTGGTTTCATGTCTCAACAATACGCGCACGAAAATCCGCAGAGAGCTGGGTCGGATCTCAACTCCCAAGTACGAATTTCCGAAAGAGCTCTGTTCTCCGAAGGAACAATCAACGGCTCGCTTTCTGGCCTATTTCCGTCATTGGAGTACGCAAAGGGCATTTAGCTGCGGAGTTAACGCCCCGCCGGTGGAAGGAGGGTGTGGAGTCAGTGACTTTCGAAATGCTAGAGGGAGGGGATACACTAGTGCGTGCTTTGTGCCGCAGCAAACAAAGCGTCGCTCTCGAAGAAGGGAAACGAAGCGAGAAGTGAGAACGCGGGGGTCGTGCGCGCGTGTCAAAGCCGTTTAGCGGAAGCTGTTTTCGGATAGGGTCGCGCGGCGCGTTATTAAAATGAAAGCTTGAAAAACGGGCGGAACGGCGAGCAGAACGCGAGCCGGAGTCGCGCGCGCGCCTAGACAAAGGCGATTGCGCGGCTGCATGAATGGCCGAGACGAAACGAAGGGGCAGCTGCGAAAGAGGCAACGCGGAAACCGTGGAGGCGCAACGACAGGAAATCCCCGAAGAGCCGAGATGACAGTGCGGGGGATCACTACGTTCCTCTCTCACTGCTCCCACTTCCCATACACCAGTCACACGTCACAGTAGACCAGTCTGACCCTATTCTGACACTGACTTGCCACAGTAACCATACGCCAAGCCGTACCACGGTATCAGACCAGGGGACTTAGTATATACTTCGATAGAGCCTTCGTCTCACGCCAAGTAGTAGTATATGTGTACAGCATAGTGCACGGCAATCGAGGATTTTTATCTCGAAGTGTATAGCTGTATTTGATTGGGTCATATCAAACTTGCATACATGGTGTCAGATTCCAACGCCCAAGTCACTTGCCCCAAACATGTGCTTCCGATTAGTTTCCTTTTTTTAGAAAAAGCTTCGTTATAGACTCTGAGTAATATCACAGGAAATGCTTGGCGATGGAAGTTTAGTTTAATAGGGCAGCGGTACGCTGCTTAATAGGTAGGAAAAAGCCACTTAGACCACTCAGCCCGGACTCCAAACTGTGTCCCCAAGATTCAGTGTCCTTGTGGAGTTAATAAATAAAGCGACGAATGGCTCGCCCAGCGGCCACTCCTGCTTCCCTCGTAGGTAGGAAGCAGTCGGGCGGTTGTGGTCCCCCGCGTTCATAAATTTTTCTAACGAGATATAGCGTCTGCCTCGACCCTCCGCAGAAATACTGCAATTATTTTTTAGATAGAAACATCATCTGCCGCCATATATCATTCTCTTAGGCGCGTTCTTGAGCCAGGTAGATGCTTGCCCACGCACGGCAATCCCGGCTATAATTTAATACACCCGGTTATTTACACATTATATCTTTACCCCTCGAGCTACACGCACTGCCTACCGAGTGATTCACTTGCCTTTGATTCGCCATTCTCCGGTGTACAATGCCCTTTGTAGAGTACATCCAAGGTATTTTGTAATTTTAATTTAAATATTTTTAATTACAATGCACACAATGTGAAATAAACATAAGCCGGGTGAAAAGTCGGGATGACAGTGTCGATTCAAAGGCAACTGCATCGCTTTGACATAACGGTAGATATTTATATAAAAAGCACAATGTATGTCAAGTATAAACTGTCATATTCTACTGGTGCGGAAATGTCTAGCGGCACAATAAATATTAACCAGCAGCAAGAATGAAAAGTGCTAGTGCAGCCCTTTGTAATGAAAATTCAAGCAGGGCGGCGCAGCGGAAATGCAGATAAAAATAAGAAGTAACCTGGATTCGTTTTGTGAAACATATGCGTTATAGAATATTCTGCACGCTTCTATGAAAGGTGATAGGACGAGTGGAACAAGAGTACATTGGTGGCTTCAGTGAAAGAGTGGGAAACAGCTGCGACGAAACTCGCTCGCAGTTTTGGTGAATGCTAATGGGGAAAGGTTCACTAGAAGATCGTAAGGGGATGCAAGACTCCTTCTGATGTAATAGCCTCAAGTTCTCTTCCTTATATCTCGCTGTCTGAAGGTGCACAAAGGGAGAAGTTTGGAAAGAAGAGAAAGAGAGAGAAATAGGCTCCTCTGTGTGTGAAGAAGATCTCTCTCTCTCTCTCTTTCTCTCTCTCTTTCTCCTTGACGTTCGTTGAGTGAGAGTTACCTCTGTTTCCGAGCAGGCCCGTATGAACACCTCCAATTACCTTTTAATTGCCCTGCTCGTTAGGGGTTAATTAGTGCCGCGATTGAAAAGGCTTCAAGCCCCAGGGTGGGCGTCTATCGCGCGGAAATGACTGCGGAAAGAGACTTTTAAACTGCTCTCTCAGTAACAATTGCAGGGCTCTCGCGCGGCTGAAAGTTAAACGGCGATTTGGAGGATTGCTGGCTGCCGAGCACGATTGATCCCCCGGCGTTAACTGGATTGGTGCATTAGAGCCGACTATTGCCTAATTTCGGCCAATTGCCACGCGAAAATCTTCTAATCACGTTGGCTCGCGCGGCCTCTGTCTAAACTCTAAACATACGCCGACTGTTGGCCAACCTCGAGGATACACCGGGCACAGTACGTGAGAGAGCTCGTCCGAGGACTTGTTACCTTCTCGTATCCCATGAATCCCAAGAAATGGGGAAGCCGAGGCGCGCACGGCAGAGTGCACGCGGAGCTCGTAAGACTTCGAGGAAGGCAATTTGTCTGCGATAAGGAGACCGTCGCGAAGATGTTTCCGAGTGGCACTAGCCGGCCGAGGCCTCTAGTTTTCACGAGGTCGATTCACGTATAAAGTTGGCCAACACGATTTTACGGTCGGCCGATGTTCTTTATTGCGCAGTCACGTACTTTCCCGACTGACTCCGCCACCGCTCTGCTTTCGGCTAGTTCTTGCCCTCATTGTTGTCCGGAATTCGTTTTGGAGCCGCGCGCCGGAGTCTGGTTTGCACCGCCCCGGCGTACCAGTGAAAGTCGCTGGCGGTAATATCTTAGTGGCTGACATGAGGAAAGTGTTGGCGGAGATTTTAACGAGCGGCTAAATCCTCGGCGAAGAATGATTCTTAATCCACGCGGTCTTACGTGTCAGTTTAATAGGGCGCAGTAAGTTTGCACGCGCCCAGTTTGCCAAGAAATTTAGCTGCGAGAGTTTTCGGCCAATTTAGTTAGTTCTGGCAATTAGCGGGCAATAAGCTGTTAGCCGATGACGATGAGTCATCGAAATCGGAAATGGCGCGTCGCGTCGCCGAATCAAACGGATCACAATTTCGCGCCAATCGGCCCTCGTGGAGATCCATTTACATTGATAATTCAGCCTGGCGTATATCTCGCTAGGCAAACTAATCATAGTTGCGCGCGGATTATATTTCAATCTGGGTTCTATTTGCGCGGACCCGTAATCTCCTGCATTTCCCTACTAGCCTTCCATCAGGGCCAAGCATCGCTTGATGACCACGCGGAATTAGTATGTGACACACATGCCGTCAAAATTAGAGCTTTCGATGAAATAATTTTCAGATATGAAATTCCCCAATCCGAAGCATTACTGATATGGAGCAATTCAAAGTTTCGTTTTTATCAACCTAACACGAATTACATCATCCAATATGCTCAATATTTAACGTAATCGAGGACTACTCTCATATTGATACCAAATGGGATCGCTCTTTCAATGAAATTCATTCAAGCAAAATTACGGGCGAATGCGACAGAATGATTTGGACATATCTGCGAAAACCTATAAAATGTACCGTTTCTCCACGGGAAATAAAACAAGAGGCTATTAATAAACCAATTTTTGCCGGGTTTGATAAAAGAAGGCCCGGTGAGCGCTTTCAATGACTGTGCCATAGTTTCGGCTTTATTCGGGCGGAATGCTCTGCTCGGGCAAAGCGAAAGGTGGAAGGCAAAGCAAATGCGCCTCGGCAAAGAAAACAAAGAAATTTCGCGGATTAAACCAAAGCCGGCGCCGAAGAATGGAGGCAATGCAGATGCGCCGAAGTGGCTTTGAATGGCTGGAAAACTGGCTGCACATTCGGCACTGCCGCGTCGCTCTATACCTGCCGCTGCCTCGCGAAGCAACACGTGTTCGTGACATTGCATTTGCCGCACCTTCACTCCACGAGAGCACTCCTGGCTTCTGCCCCTGCCATTTTTCCTCGTGACACTGCGCCACATGCGAATTGCAATCACGCACCGGGCGAATTAAAATCCTAACTCAAGGAAAGTTCGACCGGGCGAGTGGAGAGTCCGACTGGAAGAAAAGGTTTCCGGTTGCGGAAGGACAGAAGAAACTCTGATTCAATGGCTTGTGGGCGCACTCGGTAATAATTAGTAACAGGTCATTTAATGGTATATTGCATCATTGCGGACAAATGAAACTATCAATCGAACTTAGGACTTTCAGTGCTTATAGCCTTCCTTTACAATTCTATAACACTTGACTTTGCCGATGAAATGGTGCATGTGGGTTATACTTGGAAGAGGAATCCGGTACACCGGAAGTTAAAATGTACCTAATACAATAGTGAGATTCCAACAGAGAAAAAGAGAGGATGTGCAAATTCCTGTTCACTTTTCGCAAAGCGCACAGGGCGCGCGGGCCTCAACTAAAATGAGACGAGTGTTTTCAGCCGCACCGGCATTGGCCCTTTCGCGCGTGCTACTCCAGCCAGTAATGCACACACATCGAGCGGACTTGTTTGTCAATCAGCAGCGCGGGCCAGCCGCGTTATGCTGGAATTCGAATGCAAATTCGATCATTTGAGCGGCGGACATGCGCGCAAGCATCTCTCCAACCGTACCCGCCAGCGCGTGTCGGCATTATTAGCGTCCCGTGACACCTCCGACACAACAACGCGCGCCTGATACGTACAATGTTCGCGGCGGCAACCCGCTTATCGCGACGAGCCTTTGATCATACAGTTTTCAAGGGGAATCAAACGGAAATGATTCCAGCGAGCGCAACCGAAATCCAATGCTGTGAGAGTCGCCGCGTCGAAATGTAGCCGATGCAATAGATGGCTCTCGGTGCGTGTCAAAGCTGAAATTAACGTATGGATCCTTGGGATATTTTCAACAATAGCCACTCGACCTGACAGTCCCGCGAATGCGAACCATGGGGAATTGAATATCGGCCTGGTTAACATTAGAGTGCTCTTGGAATTATGCCGCGCGGCTTGATACGTCGGAATTGCTGGATACTCGGTTGGATCCATTGATACGCAGGCGGTTGCAAATGATGTACGACGAATTAAAAACGATTTCTGCGGAATCTGTTTTTGCCAGCGAGTGGAATGGGACGCGTGGACACAGACGCGCCCGGATAAAGGGAGCGACGCACATTTCGCTCGGCGGTAATGCCCTTTCGTTGCAATGCAATTTGTCATCATATACCTTTTCCATTAGGACAAGCTCGTATCCGCGGGACCATTAGTAGCTGCTTTCATTTACCCGCGATACCAACGTCACCAAACCCTTTACGCCAGCGGACAATTAATTCGGCAATAATACTGACGCAATAAGCATATATAGTCAGACATTTCGTTCCGCAACGCTTGAGAATCCAGAATAAAACTTAAACTGTTGACATGAATTTTCATGAATTGACGTATATTCAATAAAAAGAACACGGGGAGAAAGCAATATTGAAATATCGAACTTTTCGCAAAATATGAATATGAATTTTATCACTCATCCGCGAATCATCAATGATTCTCGCCCATCGTCTATTTCGCATCTATTGCACCTATTGTGAGCGATATTTAGCGCAGGTGCGCGAAGATCTTGTAATCCCCGAGGACCCCCTAGGAACAAAGCTAGCCAGGTAGCTCGGTAATTGAGGCCGCAGCATTGATTAGCAGATGGCGATCAATCGATCAAACGAATCGATTGTCTGGGACCCTGGCAGTCTATGTTAGCTCCCGGTTCACTTAAGCCGGTGGTCTCACCTAGACCTGTCTTCCCTTGCGAGTACTGTTCCAACCCTGGCTAGAGTAAATCAGCTACGTTCACGCCGAGTGCTCGTAATTCAATTTTCCAAATTGGGTCGCCTGGAATTGAAAGGGGCTAGACTTAGAAGAATATTATTATTGTCAAGTATCCTAACTTCGAACTATCGAAGTAAACTGTGACCATTCTTAATGTTCAAGTGTCTATTTTTGTACAGGACTTGAGGAACAGGATAGCCGGGGAGAATAAAGCGGGGATGCAATTTGGCGGTGCACGAGGTGAAAGCATGCTATCCTCCACTCGCAGTCATTATCAGTGATGAGTGCTATAACGTCGCCGGGGTGAGTGCATTATACATTTAAGCGTACTTCCCTTTATAATGCTGGAAGATAGTGCGCGCCACCGCGGCGCTCTTGCGTGGCCGGCGTCCTACAACGTACAACCGCGGTAATTTGCATCTTGCATCCAAGGAAAACCGTTCGGCAAGCGACTGCGTTAACAGTATCGCCGGGAATAAGCGGCCCGGCGATGTTAATTGCCCCCATCCACCCGAGGACAGAGACACGTTTGTGCCCAGCGATATTTATTGTCCCTACTTGGGGACGGGGGGGAATTAATGACATTGCCGGTTGGGTAATCGAAGAAGACAGAGCTGCAATAGCATTAGCGCCGAAGCAATTACCTATGCATTCGAAACGCTAATGAAGACCCATTTCTCAGGTCCCACTACCCTGGGCTTTCGCTACTTTTCCGCAGGCCCGAAAACTTTCTCTTCGCCAAGCTTAATTTGCCTCGCAACTTTCGGAAGAAATGCTTTTAACGCACTTGCAGTCGAAATATCAGCCGATGGGATTTGTAATAATTGGTCGTAGGTTAATACTGAAAGCATTGTAAATTCTTAAGCCATCGCGGATGAATCGTCTAATCTCGATTAAATCACAGATCATTATCCGCACTTCGGCTCTCGTTAGGATTAAGCCGACGCTTCTTCGGCACATGAATATTTATACCGGCGCCTCGTCCAATCCATTCTCTTTCGCCGGGTAGAAGACAGTGCGCTAGAATCGATTCCCAGCCGAGCCAAAGGAGCGTAACAAATTCTACTGGCGGCGCCGATGCCCGAACGATCAAGCACTTTTTTCGTCGCGGCTATTTCTCTTGAGCGAAGGAAGTCATTATAAAATCAGGACACCCTGCATTAATTTCAAACATCGTCACCGTCACTGTTTCGGCTTCCGGGAGTTCACGGGAGCAAGCCGGGCGCTCGTTAATTGCATTAAATGCGATCATTTAAAAGTTAATTTACGGAACCCCTGTGTTTCCTGAGTCGCCCTTTAATCCTGTGCACGTCCTCTCACCACCAAAAGTGCGTGATGAATAATTCTGCAACACCAGGATGCACCGCGCTCGCCGAGGAAAACAAGCATTAATGCGAATTCGTTTTTGTGAAGATTGTCAGGGAAGATTAAAATCAGGAACTTAGTCGACGTCTGACAAAGAATACACGTCGCGGAATATTCGAGTGACTGAGGATCTCATAATATCCGAAAGCACCGTAGTTTAGTTATTTTATCGGCTTGGAATAGCTTGGTTATAAAATAGCGCCAAAGTGCATTGGAAGATTCAAGAGTGGAAACTGTTCAGTGTCGACTTCTCGTCATTCCGGTTAAGCCAAGGATTCATTGGCCCGCGTCCCAGGATAATAAAGCAAGTGATTACGTTCGGCAGCAGTCGACGACAAGCGCGCGAACTTCAGCCCAGCACTTTAATTATTAAACACACACGCACACACACACTCACGCGCACGCGCACCGGTTCCTCGCTTCCTATTAATGGAACTCCCTTTGGTGCTCGAAGCCTCTATAGGATCGAGCACCGTCGTCGTGCTCCGAATATTGACACTCATCTCGGAATGGAGCACGATCGTCTTCGGGGCGACGCCGAATCTAGCTCTGCTTTGTTCATTAATCAGCGCGATCGATCAAGAGGAGGAGGTGGAGGAGGAGCGGCAGTATGCCGAGCATTTTCACGTGGCCGGTCAGGCACACTATCGATAGATGCATATCGCAAGCAGCCAGTGCCAGATCGAGCGAGACAAATTTAATTCCTAGCTGCCGATCTGATACCGGCCACCAGCTAATCAATTGCGTTACGTCAATATCGGCGGCGAACCCCCGCTAATTTATTGCATGCCAACGATATTAAGACTCGCCCTTGGAATATTGAGTAAGCAGACTCGACACTTCCTGGTAAATGGTCGGGGTAGATAAACCTTTTTGCAAAAGATTGACGTGATATATCTCCTTTGTTTTCCATATCTCTTTTTTCTTGGAAAGATGAATGTGGTGTGGCCTCACTAACAGTTACATTCCTGAACAATGAGAATATATTCCGCGGCTCAAAGAGAGATGACCTCTCCACCAGAATTGACAATAGATACCCCGCCAGAGAATGAGAAGTCAACTTCGAAGCGACATTGAGTATTGTGATCATCGACACGCGTTGTAACACCATTCGATTTTACCTGACGTACGCGCGCGATGAATCATTTACGAATATTCGCAACACTGGCGCCGAATTTGCCGTTGATCGGAATCATTGAAACTGTTAACTGTAAATGACAATTCTGAATCCAGATGGGTAAAATACACATTTTATCTGGGCGCTATCGGCGATCGGTTTTCCCGTGAAAGCGACACAATCTCCTTTCCACTTTTAATCACAGCTTTAGTGGCTGCGCCGTAAAGTTGGGTTGGTTCTATGGAAACGTCAGTTGTCACCAGGGGCTGGTGGTGTTACGAAAGCCAGTCATCACGGTTAAGCGAGCTTTAAATCAGAATGACGGATGGACCACGGCGCTCGCACTCGTAAACGCGCGGCTGATCGGCTGGACACGCGCCCGGCTCGATCAATCATGCTCGAATGTGTTCATCGTAAATGGTCGAATAAATGCCGAGAACAATGTGACACGAGAAAATACTTGCAATTATGGGTTAGCCTGTATTTTTAGAATTATAAAGACGTCTGGTGCTTCGACATATCTTGATCATAAGCTGGAAACTTTACCATATCCATCACCTGTTGACAAGTTCTACAGTTCGATTCTTATAATACTTAAATTATTGGTCTATTTCGGAAGCGCACGGTCGCTGAAAGGTTTCATTAATCTTTCTAAAGTTTCTCTGCTTTGATTGCTAGTTTGTCTTATTCATCGCTGCGACGACGAGCAATATTGATAATCGTTCGGAAGGCAACTTGTCATGACCGATTGGAGCTCGGCGGTGTCGGCCCAATATTAAAAGCGACACCGACACTATTGCCTCTCGGATTTCCTGCGATCTCGCACACTAGCCTTTCTTATTTTACACGCCGTCCTTTTTTCTGACGCAACTTCGTCGTCCGATACTGCACTAATCGATAAATTCGAGGTAGACCAACCACTCGTTACGAAAATACTCATTGGTCGCTGTTCAACAATGGGGAATCAATTTGCCGCTATCTGATCGGCAAGGGCCCGGAAATTCGGTTGGGAATCGGGATAGTCAGCGGTATTTTTTTAAAAAAGTGGGGAAAACGAATAGAATAATAAATCGGCGCGATTGCAGTTACAATAAAATGATATTGTGCCAACTCGATGGTGATATCAGTTATCTTGGGACGAAAGCGACTCATAGGATTATTGATTCCAATAGGATTGCGCGGGATTAATATCCTTTGTGCCGGACTCGCAGCCTGGAAAATATTATTCTATGTTTTGACAAACTTTCCCGAATTATATTCCTGCGAATTTTATATCTGAAAATGCTCTTCTTGGAGATTTCAAAGTCACTGATTAATCCGGCAGGAAATTAGATCGAGGTGCAGGAAGTCCGTGGCCGAAGTAGATTCGAACGTCTCTCCAGGATGCTCTATTTATTATATCGCGTGGACCTGATCACTTTTTTTGCAATTCCCGCGAGTCCTGGCCGGTTCCTCCTTCCAGGAGCTGGGGAACTTTCAGCGAGGAGAAGTTCGCACCTGTCGTCGATCACGGCGGCTGCGAAATTGGTTCGGCTAATCCGGCGGCTCCAGGCCGAGGAAAATCCAACATCTAGTATATAGTCGGGCAAAGTTTATCGACCTCCGCGTGCTCGATCGGAGAGTGGCTCGCTCGTTGGTCTATTCGTTCTCGTGTGTCTCATCAGGGCTAAACGCAACTGGCAAGTCAGTAATTCCGGCCACGCTGCTCCGTATAGTTACAGCTGGTTATCCAGGACTAAGCGATTACTTCGCCAGGATTCCGGGATACTTTATACCCTGCCAGAAGTCCAGTGCGCGCTGGGAAGCATTTCCGATTTCGAATTGCCAATTTATCGATGGATTCGGAAGCCAACGTGGGAATGCGAACGGACTTGAAACTTGAGACTTGAGACTTGAGACTAAGTACTAGTCCGCTGGAAACAGAGAAATTAAAGGTATTTTACAATATTGGATAACGAACCGGTCCACGAGTTAACCCAAAGTCGGAAAGACCTCATAAACAAGTATTATCGATGAGGACTAGAAACTTCCGGTCCTCGAAATAACAAGACCTGCCGGAAGTAGTAGTCCCCTAATTTCCCAAAGAATTACGCATAATACTCTGAGTGAGGCTCCAGTGGATTGACGGAAAGTTTCTGAGCCAACCTCAACGTCACCGTAAACAAAGTCGGGCTGCTTAAGGTCGTGACCTGCTTTAAAGTCCAGGCCTGTTTACCGCGGCCGTTCCCAGCCGTTCTCAGGCTAACTCGTGCAACGTGAGCGAATTCAAGAGTAGTTTCCAACTTATGGTTACGATGGGCGATTTTCCTTCACGCCTACCGAGCTCTCTTTATGCTTGGTCGACCTCCGAACCCAATGAGCCTCCCGAAATATCATTTTACTCGTAAAATCGGCCAAAATCGGGAAAAAATGCATCGAAATTTGGGCAAAGTTTTATAATTTATCGCAGACTCGTGTCATGTTTGATTCATGACTCATTATCGGTCATTTGCCGGACAGCATAAATCTCGATATTACAGTTAGAACACATCTTAATTATAAGCTCGTCGGCCGGGCAGGTATTACACTGCAATTACCTACAAGTCCAGCGGGAGATTGGCGTGGCGGCTTATTGCTGCCAAGTGACGTTCGTCTCAACTGGCTTCCTCGGCAGCTCCTAGCAGTTTCCACACCTTTTCACCAATCACACCGACACTCCGTCGCACTGGGACATTATTTTCCTCCTCCGTTCCCTGCACACGCGTATACATATGTATTAGTCTCGCTCTTGTTGCGCTTGGAGTAAATCTTATTTCAAGAGCGCCGGCGCGAAACAAGGGAGCCATCGCTCTCTTCCAACATCATTCCTACACGCTCCAAAGTCCTCCGTTGAATATGTATTCTTTTGAAAGTTAAAACTAGAATGTACTGAGGAATAATCGCACAAAGTATTTAAAAATGCATACGAAATTAATATCTGCGGAATTGCAACAATGTATTTAACTCTGAAAGTTCAAGGTACACATATCCTTGCTTTGGAGGGCTTCGTCGAAAAGTATATCGCACAACATAACTTTAATCCCGTGGAAATTCAAGTATTCCACTGTAAAACTAACAGTAACCCCGGCGCCAACCACTTGGCGTAAAATGCTAAGTGCGCTCAGTGACTATTACTCGTAGCTCGTTGCCGCGTGCGAGTTAGATTACAGCGTTGCTGCTTTCGCCCCGGAGAGAGCCGGTGGATCTCTCGGGCGAAGCGTAGGAAAAGAAGGGCGAGCAAACAGTGCAGGAGGGTCGGCACCGCGGGCGAAATAGGCAAAGCGTGCGGATCTTATCGTCGCTGGGCCAAGTGCTAAGTACATATGCTTGAATCGAAGTTAATTCCCCGATAAGATCGCGGGCCGAGCATCCCAGCCGCTATCGGAGCAACCGGCAGCAATAAAGGCTCCGACGAAAATGAGACTACCTGAGCTCCGCGGCCGCACGCAGACCACTTCGCCGAAGGAGAACTTACGCGCACGCGTTACCCCGGTCATGAAGAAAAGTTCGGCGAGTCTCGAGGAAAAACCACGGGAAATATTACGGCCAGTACGCCGGCGAAATTTGAGCTTGGAGAACCAGCTCGGAAGCATCGACTCTCTTTTCCTCGCTTTCTCTTATCTCAAGAGAAAGCAGCCGGAATGGAAAGTGCACGCGGAAAAGAAGAGACCTCCCGGGAACTCGAAAAAGGGCGGATGTGTCTCGAGCCTGGCGCGATCCTCTAACGAGGAGAGCGAGATATCATTTGGAACAGACACCTCGCCGCCAGAGATAGCGAAATAGGGGGCGAGAATTGTGCACGCGGAAACTTAACGACCCATTTATTTTAGATCCTCTAAACAGTACTACTCTTCGCCAGATTTCACAGTTCCAGCTTTTTGCGCATGAATGGCGCTCGCGATTTCAGTATTCCCGATTTGACGCCTCGCGTAAGGAACAGAATAGACTTTTACTCTGCGAGTGTTAAACAAGTATCCTCGAATTTCTTCCCCACTGAAGAAGTCAATTTTGTGATTCGATTGATTTCTCCCGGAATTCCCTCGAATCCCCGCTTTCGTCATCGCCGGAAGGACAGAGCTTGCGAGGGTAATTCATTATCCGCGGGCACTAGATTTGCGGTGGAATGTCACGGCAATACTCCAATAAAGGGTAATACGCTGTTTAACTGGATACTTGATCACGCCGCAGTCAAGAATGGGACCGTTACTGCCCCATTATCCGTAAGATGTTGCGCGCGCGGGCCCAAAGGGAGAAGCGTAGCCAAAAGATATCTCGGCGGGAGAAGAAATATTTCCGCCTTAAACTCCTGGCAGCGCAAACAAAGTGTTACTAGCCAGGAATGGATACCGATGATAAACTATATCTATACAGCTCAACTTGCCCGACCCAACCACCCACTGCCCTCCGCCGAGAAAGAAGCTCCGTTCGAAATAAAACGCCCGAGATATCCACGAGCAGCGTTTAAGTAATGGGACAATAGCGTTTCCCTGTGAGGACTCCGGCTCTAAATGACCCACCTGAATAGAATAGTATAGCTATAGGTAGGCGGATATAGCCGCTTTCCGAAAAGCTTTCAACGAAACTACTCGCAGCTTGCAACCAGCCATGATGTCCAGTGTGAACATTCTCAAGTCGCCGATGCTCCATACGCTATATTCACGAAAACGGTTAATAATTTAATAGTACTCGATATATAATAGTATATAATAGATATTTAATAGTAAATTGATATATCACGTATAATGCAACCATTGGTTTGTAAGTTTCCCTTCGGATCTCCCAAAACCGCGGGACAATACTTATCCGTTCGAACTTGGCAGCCAAAAACACAAAAATGGTATGTTCGGATGGAAAAAAAGGACGGAAGGAATATCGGATATGACTACATTCTAAAAAACAAGTTGAATTGACAGGCAGAAAGTATGCGAGAGTATCTTGACGCGCAAAACGGAAATGCGCGGGAGACGCATCGCTAGGAAGGTATTATTAATCCACGTTGCACCCGGTGACTCCTGAGATAATTTAGAGCAGGCGGAAGCTATCATTTATTCAACCGCGCAAAAGCATATAATACAGGCCTCGCCGTCGCTGGGAGATCCTAGCAGCGCGATCAGGCTTCTTAGTTCTGAACGCTGCTTACGGGGATAAGAAAGCTACGTGGACTATTCTTTCGTCCTGGGGCGAGTGTTAGGTGTTTTGCGCTTGGGAGATAGCCGCGCGCTATTTTCCTCAGGAAAATTCATCATCCGGCGTAAATAAATAATACGAGTCTGAAGACGCTGCGTTTCAAGTCCGACAGAGTTTGAGAATATTTACAATTAAACTGAATTTGGGAAATTATTTTAACGCACAAGTGAAAGATGTGGAGTTTTTAGTAAGAGCTTTATGGCGTAAACTAACGTGAAAAAATGGCTATTTTATAAGTGGTTGGCTCAATCTTCATTTAATTCCAACTGCGACTGGCATTCGGTCTTTATTGGTAGAGCCGGACATTACACGAACAAGTGGGCCCCGCAGTACCGCGGCGCGGCGCGGCGGAATGTTTAATTCGCCGAGGATTAACTCCGTCCGGACGACTCGCAGTTGCTCCGGCGAGCAACTGTATCCGAGTCACTTTACCTGCGCCCGGGAATATTAATCTCGCGCCATCACCGCCAGAATTAGTAGGCTCGGGGTTCCTCGAGACCACTGGCCTCGGGAGTTGCCAACAACTAATCCGGTATCCTGATTTCATTCGGATAAATGAAACCAGCCCTCGCTCCACCTTCCGACTTCCTCGCTGTAATTTCGCTCATTCGATCAACATAGTTTTAATCATAGTTTATCGCTTCTTTTAAGTTTCAAGCTAAAAAGTATTTATCTACGCGACTTGGTAGTTGCGCAATATCTATAAAAATCCGCAAGTAGAAACAGCCACCGCAGTCGGCCACCGTGCAACTAGACAACTAAGTCAAGGTAGTAAAGGGTTAATTCCCTGGTCTAGCAGCGGTAATTTAATAGAACGAGAGTTGCGCGCAGATCGCGATAGAGTTGCGATTTAAGGGCCTGGTTCTCCGCATAACTTGGGAAGTTAGCGCTTAAGCGGTGTCAATGGGGAGAAGGGAGGAGATAGAGTCGATTTTCAAGGGAGAAGGCCGAAGGTCGTGACAGACGGCTTTTTAGGTGGCGCGGATCCCAAGTGGATTGTTTGGCAAGGGGCCAGTGTGGCTCAGCTCCTGTCACCCCCTTTTCCCCTTGCTTACTCCGAGGCCTTGGCTCCGTTCACACTGCTCACCGCAGTGTTCCTCGACACAGGGCGACCTTTGCCTCCCTAATTCATTCGGCTTCTGATAACGCGGTCCTGCAACAAGACCATACATACTATGGAAATTCTAAATACTCGTTTCATACGAGTAGATAGAAATGGCAGTGGGAATAAATAGAGTACTCGATGCAATTTAACAAGCTATTTATTTAATAGTTCATATCTGACGAATATCCGAGAAATTAGTTTAGAGTGCGCCGGGGGAGGACGCATGAAAGCTGAACTAAGATTGATAAGGAGACACTCGAGATGTAAGAAGTGTGTTAAGACTCGCGGTGCTCGAGGTAAAGCGGTCAGGAAAAGATTCCGACACCTGCCAGTAATGAAAGGGTTGACATACTAAAAAGGTGTGCTTTGAGCCGCGCTGGGCACACTTCGCTTAGTTTCGCCGCATTTCTCATTCCTTCTTGTGCCCAGCGTTAAACGCGGCAAAGCGACGCTGCCTTTACCTTTGACGCCTGCTGAGAGGCGCTCGGCTCTCCTCCAGGCCCACCCACGACTTACATCATTCAACTAGGCCTCACGTGAAAGAGCATCTATGCATATTCAGACGCAGCTCTACGTCCTCCGCTCGAAACCAAGTCGCCATAGACCTGGAAAGCCGAAATTAACCGCCACTATTTCCGATTCATAGGTGCGAAGCCTCGCTTTCCCGACTTCCGGCAAACGGACTTTTTTCATTGGAAGTTTCCCCGCCGAGATAGAATTGTCTTTGACAAGCCGTACACTCTTCTATCGCGAGGCCAGAAGGGAGAATGTTGGATTTTGCTCGTTTAAGTGTGAGCGAAGCTTTCTCTCGAGTGTCCGCCCTCCTTTCGACTTATCGCTAGTCTCCCGTCTCTCCGCTAGGAGCACGTAAGGCTGCTCGTTCACGTCTTCGTTCTTTCGGCCCGGCAGCAGCGGTGCAAGCTCGATCGTAGTTAATGGCCGTCGACGTCCGCGAATTTTGAGCGAGATTATCACCGGTGCTGCAGCGGGGACCCGGCGCGGCCGGATGTAACACGGACGTCTAACAGTTTGCAGGGACGATTAACGTCGGCGCCGCCAGTTGACGAGCAGCGAAAATTTCTGTCTCGTTAATCTCGTGTTTCGATCTGCTCGCGTTTAGGCTGGCGGATGGCTTCTCCGTCATTTTGAAATTAAGTGCACGAAGACGGTACGGAGAGTGGAGGGAGAATGCATTCGCAATTTTTAATGCGAAAAATAAGCATTTGCATAATTTTATAATCGAATTGGGGGGGGGGGGGGTTGTGGATTCCTGTTGTAGATTTATTAGGATGAAAAATGAATCTTAGTGGGTGAAGCCGCCGTCCATTTGGCAACCGTTATTTTAGAGAGAGTAGCTGAAACTTTAACCAATACGGCTCTTCATTCGGTGATCGTTGGCCTGCAGTGGGTACTGAAATTTTTACAAACACAGCCCGCTCCAACGGAGGGTCATCATCAAACTTTCAAGTCGCGCGACTCGCAGATTTCTACCGAACACCCCGTCTCCCCCCGGGAAGTAGACTGGCGGACTGGCGGATTATGAATTGACTAAGGCAGGGGAAATGGTTCGCCGACTTCGGCCAAGTAGAAGAGGCTCACTCGGAAATTCGAACGGGCTCGAAATAACATTGACGGGCAGCTCGTTACAGAAGTCCTCGACATCGATGTCAATTCAACGAACCTCTTTTCACCCTCCTCCGCTCCCAGTTGACAATAGCTCGAGCGTAAACAACGCGCCGTTAACGCGAGTTCTACCAGAACTCCATCTATACGGATGTAATGAATCCCCGGCTTGAGAAACTAGGCTTTACTCCGCGGCAAGCGCGGCTGCTTCGGAGAAATGTAAAATGTAAGCTACTATACCTGAGCTCCCGGGGGAAAAAACAAAGTTGTAGCATTCGAGGGAAAGAAGGTCGCGTGTGTGCTGGGGAAAAAGGTCGAAAACCACGGTAAAATATTCATTTAACGAAGTGGGTCTTCTAATACTGGTAAGCTTAACTGGAAATTGTCTGGGGGTGAGGTCGACTTCGTTATATCGACATTCTACGGCGATTCCAAAATATCTGCTTCCCTCTCGGAACTCCATCTCACTTGCAAGCTCGAGTTGGTACTTTCTTCTTCCTTCGCTTAACTTCGCCTCTCACTTTCTTCGGTCGGTGGTCTAGCTTGATAGTAAGACCCACCGTATCTCTGGCAGGCCGTCTCACTTTAGTTCCGCTTTCCACGATATTACGTAAATTGAGCTTAAGCGACGCGTCGTGCTGGCCGTGCTGCCTGCAGCCAAATGGGTCACTCTCTCCTCGTCTTCAGAAGCAACGGCTCCCCAGTTAAGGGAATCCTCGACAAACTTACACTGCCAGCCAACACACAAATCGAGCCCGCCCGCTTCTAATTTTTCCCCTATTTTCTTACTCATTGATTGCCCACCGTCTTGCATGATATTCCAGACTCGCCGAAGCGGCGCTCTAAGGGCTTCCTTGAGCACCGAGCGAAGGCGGAGCCGCCCAATCGATGCGCAAAGTTCTCGGATGGAGCTTGGCTCGGGCGAACTTGGAGCGCTGCGGGGCTGAATTTTCCGGGGGATGCACTTGCGATATGAAAAGACGCTGCTTAGAATATGCAAATCGGATGAGAGGATGTTGGCCCAGGGACTTCTCTATGATAAGAAATGTAACAATACACCACGACAGTAAAACAAAAGCCATCCACTTCACTACCCAAATTACTAAAAAGGAAACCATTAAAATACTATAAAATTCACGGAAGCAATTTAGCAATATCGAAGCATTGGCGTGAAGTGGAGTAGAGTTTACTGAATAGGTCAGAAGTATAACTAATTACTCAAGATCGACGGGTAAAGGACTGGCGAGTAGATCGAAGTCGGGTGGGGTGGGCTGGCGCTATTCACGCGTGGTGGCCGATGGACACGGCTCGTTTAACCACGCTCGACCTCGTATTTCGTAGTGCACGAAAGGGTTTATAGGAGAGGTCGACGGCGAGGCCGCCCGTGGGCGAGCAGGGGGCGGCATGTCTTCGGGGCCAGAAGTCGGGGGCAGCGATTGAAAGCAACGCGGCTTCAGGACTTGCGGAACGAGGCCAGGCCGCAACTAATACTGCTCGAGTTCCCGGAGTCTCACCAGCACCAACCGCCCCCGCCGACGACGCCCTGTTCCCTTCCACTTGTAATGGACCTACTGTTTGCAGAGATAAGAGTAATTAATGTCTCTTCCGGCTCCCGTGCCTGGCAACCGACACTCGCCGCCCTTGCCTTCTCGACACGGCCGGCACACGCGTGTCAGCCGGCGCTCCACTCTTTCGAGACGAGACCAGCCTCGAAACTGGCACGACCAGCTTCCCCTTACTGTTTCCTTGCTATTGAGCAACCAGCCAACCTTCACAAACGTGCTGCCTTTGCCAAGAGAGAATCTCAGACCTGCAGCGGCGCGCGAAGGCGAATATGTAACTGAAAAATACAGTGTTATAGTATCTGCTGAGGGTTAAATGGATAAAGGATGATGTTTGTCGTCACTCGAGGAACGAAAACCTAAGAATTTGGAACGCTGCTCAAGCCTGGTAAACCGTACGCTGCCTTTGTAAGCATTAAATTTCGACTCGATCGGAACGACCGGAGAGTCGGTCGGTCGGGCCTTTGGCGATTCTCTGCGACGTGCTTGTCCGCAAACTGACTAACTTCCCTGCTAGCGGAGTACGAACTGCCTAATTGACGGGACGATTAACTAACACTGAACTTACATGTAAAGTGAACCCCGAAGGAAGCGTTTCACGTGGTCCGACGACGGTAACACTGAGAATGAATGGCTTACTGAACTCTTCCCGATAGTTTGGTGATCCGATTACTCTTGAAATCCACACTGTATGCCGTGCCTACCGGCTTTTAACTGTTAAATGGCTACTGGTTGTGTTGAAAGGAAGCTATGTGTGTAGGTCGCCGTATAAGTCGGGCCACGAGCACAAACGCGGTCCCGCAAGCCTTCCATGCATGTTCAGGTCAGTAGAATGACAAGTACCGAGCGACTATACATAGTCAGACTTTAGCAACAAAATGGTTCAACATTCCAGGCAAATGGCGGTCGCGCAAAAGGGCCGCAGGTTCACGCTCGAGCGTGTCGGGAAAAGGAATAACGGCTGGGCAAATTCGAAAGTGGAGACCTCCTAACGAGTAGCGAAGCACACCGCGCGCGCTATTAACGTCGGTCATATAATGCGCGTCACACTAGCGCTATTGGAGGCGAGCGTTCCCTTTCGAAAGGATTAAAGTTTAGCTTCGTAAACGGGAGCGAGCGAGAGTACCGTCAGCCGAGCGCCGACATGTCCAATCGCATTATTCTAAACGCATTAGCGGACGTTTAAACCGAGCAAAATTCCCCGTAAACGCCCGCCGCGCGCACCCCCCGGAATTAGATGAACCGGGGCATCGATGTTCATTTGATAAATTGGATGAGTTCAGCTCCGACGAGCGACCACTGAGTCTTCCAATCCTACGATCGAGTCTCATTAAGTCTCACCGGAATTCGGTGGAATTCTGTTAAACACCACATAGGCAGAAATTGTGCCTTCTCTGCTATAATGTTCGAGACGACTTTCGTTGGATATGAAAAATTGTGCGTTTGAATTGTTCGATCAGTGTTCATAGTGGATGATTTGCTAGTCTAACTTGATTAAGATGGTAATGTCGCGTCGATGATAAGACTGTTGTTGTCTTTCCATTAGCGCGCGTCTAAGACTGTCGCCATTGTGAGCAGCGACAAAAGACGAGGAAAGGTGCAGTTGCAAAGTGGCCGTCACTCTGAGATTGGACGGAACGGATTTAGGTGAGTTGAAATAGTTGGTGAAATGATTGAGAGTGAGGGAAAGAGAAAGAGTGGGGTGGTGGGTGAGTGAGTAAGCTGAGAACTGGAAGCGTGAAGTCCTAGATATGTCGGCCATTGTCAGCGAGCTTAAACCACTGTTTTGCCGAGCGTAATTAGTAGTATCACATTGAGAGTCATATTCTCAAGCTACCTCCTACAGGGGACAAAAGATCTCCCTGGCACTGCCTTATGAATATTCACGGACAATGCATTGCTTTCCAAAAATGTCGCTGGGGCAACTCCCGAAAGCTGAGTGCTAATTAATTCGTGCTGGATTAAGGTGGTATTCCATACATTTCGCACTAAAAGTATCATAGATATATATACGGACAGGGATGAAGGTCGAACTGGTCCAAGTCGCGGTCGCGTGTGTCAGAATCGCGCACATCGGATCACTACCACTTGGCGCCCCATGGTGTGCACCTACGCAAACGAAACACCTGTCCGCCGCCAAATTAAATTGCGCCGCTGTTTTTTCGGGCGCGCTTGACCAATACATAAACAATGCGACAAGGCCCTGGTAAATAACGTGAGATGCGAGTGTTTTTCAAACACGCGGCGCGAAAATATTTCGCTGCTTCTATTGTGCAAATATGTGTGGAGGATGGACGTGCTGGAGGGTGCGCTGGTCGCACAGAATGTGTCGGTATTATAAGCAAACAATTGGTCCTGTTTCACGAAAAGTACAAATGAATTTGCATTGGTGAAATATTTGATAAAGCAAAGCGAAAATTCTATAGCAGAACGATTAGATATCTCCATCAATTACGGTATATCGTGTCACGAAAAGTGAGAAGAAAATTACGAATTAAAAAGAAATCGGATAACAATGGCGCGAAAAAGCGTGAAAATCGCGCGTCGAATTGGCGGACAAGGCCTCTGTGGTGTGCGCGGCGGGCAAGCCGGATAATCAGTGGCAAGAGTTCTACCGGGACGCTGTCCATTGTTTCCCTGCCAATTTTGAGAGGGCGCGAAATAACACGGTTAAATCTGAAGCCGTCCGCGAATCCAGCGCATGTCAGCCAAATAAAACCTGAACGAGTTTCCGGGGAAACCAAAATCTGCTCTATGAAAAGAACCCGTGAAATCGGTCATCTCGAGCGATCGATATTTAGTTGGAGAAACAAACCTCTGCCATACAATTTCAATCCCAATTAGTGGAAGAAATACGATGAATTTTACGCTACTTGGTGTAACTATGAAAAAGAGTGTGCGCTCTAAGTGCTTCATTAAATAAAGCACTGAACAATGTATATATTATGTAGAAGGGCAGGCGCCTTTTTAATTCTGACAGCGACAACAGGTTAATCACGCAAACCGTCTATCTCCGTGTACCACACAAAAGTGGTGAGAGTACGAGAGGGCAGTGCGTAAGCGAATGGGTACTTTGTTAATTTACATTGCATACGCATATACATATTTTTCTCCCACTCTAGTACACTGTTGCCATGAAACTGTTTTCTCCTGTCGAGCTATACAGAATTAAAAGTCAGAAAATCTTTCACCATTTTCCATTTACCTCTTCCACTACGGATAATGATCAATTACTCAAGAATTATCGATTAATAAATTCACAATAATCCCATAAACTCTGCTCCAGTCCTTCCAATTATTTGGCCTGGCAGCCTGGTATTATCCATACTCGGGCGGGATGTCTGGCGCAATCTGTCGATTCGAGTAATGTTTCGCGGTACTTGGGGTTAATGCAGGAGAGAGAGGGAGAGAGAGATAGAAAGGGGGCAGTGGTAAGGGCGTATAACTATGTCAGATACGTTTAAACAGTCCTGTTTCGCTTGGAATCCATTTACCTCGCTCTCGTAATGTATCCAGTGGGTTCTGACCGAGTCTGTTCTGCTGT
The DNA here is from genome assembly GCA_963675795.1 of Crossocerus cetratus. Classification (NCBI taxonomy): domain Eukaryota; kingdom Metazoa; phylum Arthropoda; class Insecta; order Hymenoptera; family Crabronidae; genus Crossocerus; species Crossocerus cetratus. The sequence continues at coordinate 19,484,917 of OY776666.1, read as the reverse complement.
TCTGGCGTTCAGTAATGCGAGAACAGCACGGCGAATCCCCTCGGCGAAGCAGAGATCTACATTCGCCGAAAGGGGACCCAGTATCAGAAGAGAGAGTGGGGGCAGAGAGAAGGGGAGAGAGAGGGGCACAGGAGGACACTAAATTTGGATTTTCTCTCGCGCGCGTTGACTTGCTCGAGTAATTCGCTTGCTCCTTATTCGACTTTGACTGCGATTTTCCTCCGACGAAACTCTTTGCGCCACCGGCGCTGCTTAAAACAGGATTCTTAGGTATTCAGGGGACGACACTCCCCAGGGATGACAGGCGATAGACGGTGTACCGACTACTTGGATAAAAGTGACCTCTTCCTTGTGTCGAGGAATATTGGAGTAGCAAACGCTTCTCCTCGGCTGGAAATTAAAGTCTGCAGATATTCAATTGAATTTTCTTCCAACATCGAATACGAATATTCTTGATTTAATTCACTTTACATTTAAGAAACCTTATGGCAAGGCTTGAAGCACGACAAAGTATGCTCAAGATCAAGTTTAATATTACTACGGCGCCCGCGGTAACAAGGAATAAAAAAACACGTGGGACGCGTCCGCCGTGTCGTCCACCCTTGAAAAAAGCTCGGTTTCATTAGAATTCAAACACCGTGAGACTGGTTTACGTGACACGAAACCAGGGTGCACGTGACCCTCACCCACGAAGGCAGTGATGCAAGCTAAGAGGTCGCCCTGACGTTATCAGTATATTAATTCATGCTCCTTGACCAGCAACGAGTGTTCCTCATTATTCATTATTCATTAGCAAGTTATTTGTCCGGCGACAGGATTGCTAACCCAATTTTAATGACCTTGCGTCGCCAGGTGTGTTGATTACTTTTTTCCTCGGGGCCTACTACGAAATAAGAATCCCTACCGCATGGATAACGGCTGGTTTACCTAATCCAGCATGAGAATATTAATAATTAATAGACTAAACCGTTTAGAGCTTGCGACTGAATAAAGCTTACCACTCGGACAGCTCTTCGGTGCTATAAAGACGTCACGTCCGTCGCACAAGCCGCAGGTGCTTCAAAAAAGCACCGTGTAAGCTTGGAGTGGGGAAAGGTGATTAAAGGAAATGAGTCTTTAGCCCGCGCAAATGAGAATAGAATTATTCCAAGGGAGAATTTGGAATTAAGAAGGGACGCAACCGTAGCAGATGCTGGACCCACGTACTCTGCGAATATGCGAGTTACGTGGGACTCGCAGAGTGCAATTAGCCGGGACGCCGCGTTCATTCCAGTATCTCTTCGAATTCCGAATTAGCCGGTAAACCTTGCCCTTATCCGCGCACCCTGATAGCCTCGGAGTCCACCTCTTTCCTTTCCGCCGCGATATCTCCCGGAAAATGTTCGATAAAATTCCCTCCCAATATACAAGCAGATGCTTGCGAGGATAAAATTATTTAAGATTGTGCAAAGCACGGGTGAAAATGAAAAGTCGAGATGAAGAGTCAGTGTTGATGAAAGATTGAGTCGGCGGAGAATGGTCTGGCGAGGGTCAGTTCTTAGAGGTGCGATGTATGTATGTCGGGCGAGGCTTCCATCGCGTATAATTACAGCAAGAAGCTCGAACTTTACAAGAACGGGAGGTTGAATAGAGGGGGTCTGAGCAGAGGCCGACGAGCGGACGGAGACTTGACATTCCTGTCACGAAATTGCCCTCGTTAATCTTGACTATGACAAAAGCTAAAGAAGAGCCGGGCTCCGTCGCCGGCTGACGCGAAGAGACGTGTAATCGATTGCGAGTAAGCACATTTTCATTCACGCGCCGCTTCCAAGCGAGCAGCGCCAACCGTGAATAGCTCCAGCTGGATTAATACTCGCATTGCAGTTGTCAGTTTTTCCAGCGGATAATCCTGTCGCGCCTACTTCCTCCTTGTTTACCCGGTGCTGGTGAATCGCAGAGCAGCACTGCACTGAAAAAACATCTTCCGAGGACATTCATCAAGAACTGCTGCGATGTGATTATAAATTTAGCAGTCGATTCTCGGCCAGTTTTCGGAACCGCCTCTTCGGGATATCCTTTGCAAAGAGTCGCTCTGATTAGGCAAGGAAAATCTTGTGGAGTGATTTAATTACCGCAAGTGCCGAGTGCGATGCCGGAGGTTTGCCGGCCTTCAGTGTTTTTCCGACGGATTTTTCCCGGCGTAAGATGGCGTCTGACGCGTACCATAAAACTCATTAAAACTTAGCGCGAGGCTAAAGGACGAGAGAGATGCCTGGAATTCCCGTTAATTAGGCCGTCTTGAAAGAGCAATGGTATTTCGATTATTCTTTTTTCCGTAAAAGGGATCATGCTACAACGGCTCCAGGGAGAAACGATTCATCAAAGAGCAACCAACAATGTAAATTCCTCAATATAGGCTAACGAAAGGCTTCAATCGTCTTGCCTACAATATACATATGCAAACGACGTCGAGGGTGCGTTTCGACGACCGTCTTGATGAGTGGCCGCCGTGCTATCTACAGCCTGTAAAACCATGACGAACTGCATCTGCCTGCCAGCAATACGTTTTTCTATAAACCAAAAAAGCACACGCGTGCACGTCGAAAAAAAAAAGTATTGGATAACACACAACCGCGATTTTATAGGCGAATTCACGGTATACGGCGAAATATCGACCGCCGCCTGATCCGTGACCATATGGATTGTCTGCCTGTTTTCTCGTACGTGTCGAAATGGAATCATCGATTCCAGCCTATTGTCCCGAAAAAACATCGGTGAATATTGTCTGTAAAAATAGATCCAACGCGAGAGGGAGAGAGATGCACGAACTCACTCTGGTCTGGCTCGCACAGGCTGCGAACAAAAATCGGCCGGTCAGTTCGGAATGATTCTCCTTTAATCATGCGAGAGCGCGGCTAATACACTGCGGCAAAGGAATCAAAGAACAGCGCGGGACTTGAAATAACCAGGGCGCGGGGGCTCGCATTTATCGCTGACACGAGGAAATATATCTCGAGGGAGAGAAACAGGGGTAGAGAAGCGACAAAATATTTCGAGCACCTTGTCCGAAAAACTGTTCTTCTGCAAATATGCAAACGAGTACGCTTGCAGCAGTGCCGCACTCGAGAACCGCGGCGAGAGGGGAGGGAGATGCAAAAAATGGTCCAGTTTAGTGCGAACGGTACAAGGGACTTGAAATCCAACTGCGCGCCAGTGTCGAGGAGTACAGGCTGCGCCTGACTTCCGAAGGCTCGAAAGCGCGCGGATTTATGCAGACAGAAAACCTTTGTCGAGTTTCGAATGTCGTGGAAAATATCACAAGCTTTTTGCACAGTTCATTTATTTCATCTCGATCTGTCCAGTTGGGAATACAAAAGAAGGGACGGCAAGGAAATCCTGGAATCGTAGGATTCAACTTTTGCAGACTGGTGCTTTGGGAAATACCATTCGCGATACTTTGGTCCGTTTTCCGAGATTTATTCCTGACAATTGTCTGAGACTGAGGGCGAAAAAACGGGGGGGAACAGTCATCCAACAGGATTACCGGGGTAGCATCGGGTAGGGCGAGCCGAGCGGGATCTCCTTAATTCCCATAAATCATGGGGCCGTGTGTTCGCTTATCGCTCGAAACGAGCTGCTAATCCAACAGGAATTATAGTCCGCGAGAATATTCCGCGCGGTGGAACTTCACATCTTCAAGCTTAGTGACTCTTGAATTTTCTCTCCTCAAAACCGAGTGGCCATTTTTTCCAAAAACTACTGCATCTTCATATCTAGTGAAGACTCACGCCGAAAATACAGTCTATTCTCTGGGCCCGACACCCTTCGGGCAATGTTTGCGCTCATGCAGGGTATATTAGTACCAGGAAGCTGCCTGCTAATAACCCTTTCGACACTATCAATCGCCACTCCTGCCGGGGGACTATGCTCTCATGTCGATCAAATTGAACGCCTGCTTTGCTATGCGCTGCCTCGTAAGGCCTCTCGATCCTGAATAACCCACCGCTATAAACGCACTAGGTCATAGATGGAAAATACATTTAAATACCAGCAATTGTGTTAATCGACTGTGTTAATCGAGGCTCCACCATTGTTTTTAAACTGCAGGAAAAACATCAGGAAAACATTTTATATTGACACACCAAGCAATTAGAGGAAAAGTGCTATTGGATACAGTTTCTAGAGAAATATATGCAGGCAGTGGGAAGGGTTCGAGTAGATCTGTGGACTCGCCAATACGAAACCGAGTCTTAGCAAGTGTTCGAGAGGGTCCTCGAATCCCCCAACGCTTCGTCGCCTTCTCGAAACGGCGCATCATCAGCCTTCCAGCTTCTATATCCCTGCGCTGGAGATTGCTCAGAATCCGATCCACCTAGGTCTCGCAAGTGTGTCTGTGTCGGTAGGTACTGTCTACTTGGCGTTCTTTCGACAGATCGCCGTTGGACCCAGTAAGCGATTTCCTCAAACAGTGGGTAATGCTGCAGGAATCTAACTGAAACTGAAACAGCTCTTAAGCACAAGCCGCTACTCTCGAAATCAGGATATGTACTCCTAGAGCCTCAATTCATTTAATCGGCGAGAATTACTAATAATTTCACTGCCTCATGTCAGTGTCTGCTGTATTAACTTATCTCATTTAACAAGGTAGCAAAAATTGTCAGAATAATGTGTCAGACGCGCTTATTATTCTATTAAAGTTCATTAGCATATCAGGGCGCGCACGGTGATAAGTAAAAAATGTGCTAGAAATGTACTCCCTGCGCGCGACGAGGTAGAATTTATCTGTGTGCCTTTTAAGGCGAATTAATTCGGGGTTGTTCCCGAACTGAGTCCGAAGTGACTGTGTGCTTTCAGTGAGGCTGGCATGCGTGTACTTTTTATGATGTACTTATTACCACCTGTACTGGCGGAATGAATAAACCGGGCCACGACGCTCAGCCCTCACGCTAAAACTCCAGCATATATACACTAAGCCATCGGCAAAAAATGTGCGCTAGTTACCGGGCTAAATTAATTACCTCCCACAGCCTATGCGATGTTCGTGAATCCATACGGACTTGTGTTTTCCGTCTAATGGCAAAGAGAAACCTTTGAGAGGCTTTTCATTAAATTCCCGCAAGAGCGCTTTGCTTGTGAAAGGTATCAGTAAAAGCCGCTCTCGCATTTCCCAATAATCATTCAGATTTCCAAGTAAACTTCCTTCTTCAATGGAATTCCGTGTCTTGCCTTTTCCAAGCGTTGAATAAAATGCAAAAAATCATCTAGCATTCTTCTTTAAGTTTTTGGGTAGCAAATTAGCGCGCGCGTAAATTGGGTTGAGGTTTAAGGGAATTTGTGCGTAGGCTGCGCAGTATTATGAATCAGTGTGTCATGGCGGAAAACTCAAAGCAAAGTTGGTACAACTGTGCATTCGCTGGTGCATTTTCGAGTTAAGCGAGATAGTACATGGTCCAACCATTGTTTTCCTTCTCTTAAACATGTCCGGAAGCAACTGGACCGCTCCCAATACGACGTGTGCCGGTGCTTTGCTCTTATAATAACAGCTCAAGTATTTCCAACCGCGAACATATTCGTCAGCACACATCCCAGATCCGGCCGAAAATCTTCATAGGACAATGGCGGTGCTTCTGCGAGCCGACGCCGGCGCGCTGTAATTTTAAGCGACAAGTTATTGTTCTCCTGGTATTATTCAGCCGTCCATTTCCCCTGAAAGGGGATTCGTCGCCGGCGGCTCGCAATTAAAGATGCGCGCACCATGTCACGATGTGACATAATTCTTACGCTGCACGATTCTGCGAATTCGAGGCGTCTAAGGTGAGCTCCGGAGAGCGTGAGAATGGCAGTGTGCTGCTACTTTCCAGCAGGACAGATTAGATTGCCAGGGTAGCACAGTGGCAATAAGAACTCGAGGCAAACTTGTCTCTCGGATATGCAAAATAAGAGAGAATTGCGAGCGCCGCGCGGAGAGGAAAGAATGCATCGGGGAAGATATTGCCGCAGGCTTATGAATACTGGATTAAACCCTGGCACACTCTTCGTCCCAGCAGCATTTTCTCCTGCGCGAAGATTTGTTTACGCGTTCTCGCAGACGTCCACGCATTTGCAAAACAGCCCAACTCCACTTTTGCTTCTGTCGAGTTTCCTAACTACGTATCGCAGCACATGTTTGCCGGCTCGGGAATTCATTTAAGCTTTCAAACTGTTACACTGGCTTTCACCAATTCGTTGGTTTCGGATTACTAATATTCCGCATTATAAATACACTAAAAATCGAAAAATACCTTCCGGACTCTTTTTTTTCTCCCCTTCGAACGTTTCGAGCCTCACAAAACACGAGTATATACTTTGTGTTTCCAGCTTTGCCGATTGGAAAAGTGTAATCCGGAAAAGAGCGTGTAATACTAATTTCTAACGAGTTGAATTTCGCTCGCTAAAAAGACCGGATAGCTTTGATAACGAGAGCGCAGCAAGAAGTGCGCATGCAATTCAACGTTTTTGCCACCGCATGGACCACCCAATATAATGCGTTACACCAGTCCGCCTGCATTTTTCTCAACGTTCCAAATGTTAATCGTACAATTGTTCCGAGGCAGCAGTCCCTAATTACAAAATTGCAATTACAGCGGGGTTGCAATTGCAGGTAGGTTTGTAATTACAATTTTTGATTAGAAGATTAGCCGGATGAGCAGGAAGAAACGGAGTGGTGGACAGGATGACGGTTAAGAGTATCATCCAAATTTAATCCTGGTCCTTTACCGCGCGGCGTTACCCTCCCACGGAATCTCACACTCTCCGTTTCCCTCAGTGGATTATTAACACGCTCTAAACGCAGTTGGATAGCACACATCTACACAAACGCAATCCAGCGCCGACTGGAACTGCGGCTCGCCCCGGCCGTGCCTCGGTAAATATTTAAATGGCAGTCGTCTTGGCTCGCTTACAATAATTTCCCTCGTCATTCTCGTCCAAACACCCTCATTCGACGTGAAACAGTAACCACCGGCGAAACAAGCACTTTATCTCACTTCAGGAAATGTAGTATTAATGGGCGGAGCCTGGACGTGGATTACCAGAATTTTCCCGTGCGGCGGAATCCTCGTCTATCTATGTAGCACACGACACAGTTAGTACGGAGACTAAGAGTTTCACTGTCACCGTCAGCCCTTTCATTCGCGCTCTCCCTTGTCAATCCGTGTACCTCAATCTGGTAACTCGCTGCGAAACGCCCCGGGTGCGTTCTAAAACGTCACTCAAGCTAGACATACTGGAAGCTAAAGGACTATCGACCACCTCTTCTTCAATGGCTACGACAAGGGCTTGTCTACGACAAACCCTCCCCACTTACGAGGACCCGAGTCAATCGAGCCCCGACTCGACCTCTGCTAAATCGAATATCTTCCCACAGCGTTATTTCTCTAGAACCAGTTGCAAAAGCACCAATTACTATCAGCAAATTCATACGATTGCCAGAAGAATTTCAAGTACAGGGTGATTCAGTTGCCTTATAATCGCATGGATGGATATAGGTCGTTGAAAATCTAATAATTATACGGTGTGGAATAATTTTAATATAATTGCGCGTTCAACTACCTTTTTTCAAGTACTAAAATTTAGGTATAATATTAAATTGAATCAATAATAGAAATAATTGGAACTCGAATGCGAAGGGGATGATTAAAACGCAACTGACTCACCCTGTACAGGTGAAGTTAGGGTTAACGAGAGTCGGGGATCCTGGGTAGGACTACAAATAAAGAGATTTCAGACGCTTCTGTTGGTAACAGTGCGGATTAAGCGGAAAAATAAGGGCGGATCGGACATCCTGTTTACCGATCTGATTTCGAGACCGTTCGCAGGATCCCGAAATCCTGACGGATGCTCTCGGGATCCCTAGATTTTACGATCTCAAGACCGGTTAATATACGAGGTCCCCAAACAGGCCAAGGACGGAGTGATCCTGCGCAATGATACCCTAATCAAACGGAACATCGGGAAACAAAGTTCAATCCTGGCATGAAATTAGTCTTGGCCCGTTGAACGCGAACAGATTACTTGATGTTCTTGTTGCTCGCATTGATAAATCGAGGGAATGCAGATACCAATATCGAAGGGTGAATTACTCCCGATCACATACTCGAGAGCGGATATTACAGGCAGGATATTACAAGGTAGAGAAATAGAAAGTGACAGCGATTTGTCTATCATTGAATCCTACTCCCATAAAGATCTCCCTATCAGACCAGACCAGGAATACAAAGTTCTACAACTTTTGTCCACATCTTCGGAGCGACGTCATTCCCAGGTTAATCGTATTGTTATTATTAGTACTTAAAATCACGTGAAGGATCGATTATTTACTAATTCAAGAGTTACTTTGGTTGCCCCCAATGCTTCGTGACAGCTTTCAATGATATCGATTTCGTTAAAGTCGTATTCACGTCGTTTGTATTCCCATTTTAAACTAATAATATCTTTCCTCTTATGCTTTTAATTAATTGTAATTGATTTTAGCCCCAACTTATAAATCTCGATTTAACGACGAAACTTTGCAACCGATTTTACGAGGCTAGTTAGTCCGAGACAGAGGCATTGAATTGGAAACGCGGCAACAGAGGAGCATTTGTTAGAAATCCTGGGAACAATATCCCGTAAGAGGCGAAGTGCGGCTCGAATGATCCCATCGAGAGAGAAATTGTCATAGCGGAATCATTAACCCCTTGCAGCATCCAAGCCTTTCTCATCCGTGAATAATGAGGCCCCACTGTCGCGAGAGGGACAGGCAGCACTGGAGAGAGAAGCCTGACAATCGAACCTTTACGCAATTAATTAATTATTCCGCGTCCCATCACCCTGCTAATTACGATCCGGACCGCGACACACTCCACTTTCCGCCGGGCTCGCCGAGTGCTCGTGTCGGACAAAAAGCCCCGCAGCTTTTTGCGAGGGGATGAAAACAGTGTCAGCAGATACGAGAGAAATCTTGATCCCTCAAGGGTTGAAGTAAATGGGACTGTTCCCTTCGAATCAATCCCTTTTCTAGCTCCCTGATTGCTGAAAAAGCATGCAGATCGGTAATTCGAGCCAACGTGGGAACGGTAAGGCTTTATTTCAATTGGGCCCATTCCTCGCTCGACTCTATGCATAATTCCGCGAGACTAGGATTGCAGAGGGTCGACAAGGAGCGCTGTTTAATTCGTGCGGCGGAGCTCGGGGCCGGCGAATCCTGAATTAAAAATATCCGCTTGCAAATACTGTATTTGAGAAAAGCGTGCACATAACTCGACCGCGGGCCGTGTAAACCACCATCCTGGCGATGCTCTCGCCTCGGCCTCTTCAATAATGCATAATCTCTGGCGCGGCGATAAATGCGACGGCCGAGCTGTCGAGCGGACCGAACCGTAACCGATTGGCGAGAGTGGAAAACTGCTCGGGGTTGCTCTGTCATTTTTTCCGGGAGAATCGTCCACTCACTTGCCATTAAGCGGTTCAAGTAATGCGACCGATGTGGGCAGCGGCCCCCGGTATCGTAAAAATCGGCCAATCAGAAAATCATATTGGCAAAAGCAGGCGGGATGAGTGTTTTTCCCGGCGGTAGCCACTTGTTTCCGGCGGGCAGTAACACTGTCAGCGTTGTCCCACCGAGTGCTCGCTTCCCCCCGGCCATAACAATATCTCCGGCTGCTTCGCGATAGGATACCTACCGCTAGCCTGGCACGTTTTGCATTGTGGATATCGGCTTATCGCCGGGTGAAACGCGCTAAATAATTCGGCGCTGCGCGAACTTTTCGCGCGGCGCTTCAACGTATTTACTGCACCTGTAAAATAACGCTTGCAGCTCCACTCGTAAATTGGGAGCAACCTCCGCCTTCCGCCGCTGGCACAACCTCGTTCTGACGCCACCCGGAGCTTTATTAAAGCGACTGCCCGCCCGCCAACGCCGCCATAGCGCACAATTTTCGAAGCTACCGTCCAATTTCACCGAAATCAGAAGGCCCCATAACTTTTTCCCCGTGAGATATGAATATGAATGGGAGTCGATCTCCTTGATAAAGTGCCGAAAGCCTCCTTTTCGGACTATAAAACACTGCATCGAAGCTTCCTGTATCTTCATACCTGTAGCAGTCGCAATTTTATATTAACACAGAGTATATAGTATGATGGGGCTGAATTCCAATCACTGGGAGAGACCGAAACAGTGAAACTACCCGAGAGCTCCCCATAAACCGGAGGATCCGGAAGTGCTCACCGTGGGAGTAGCTCCGCCGACGACAGATGCTCCTGCGAGTCATATATCGAGACATATCGACGACATTGTGCGGCGAGCGCCAGATAGCTAGCTACATACCCCCGCACCATCGATATCCGCGAAGGAACAGCATTAAGGTAGGTGCGATGTCGGAAATTTGAGGTGAACCGACGGTTCTCTCCCGACCGCACGTTCTCCAGCACCCATCCACAGCCCCCGACACGTACGCTACGTACGTACTGGCAGAGGGAAAGAGAGATGAAGGAGTAGTGCGAGTTGCGGTCTGGTTCGAAGTTGAATAATTTCGTGAAGATCCGAGATAACAGCTCGCTGTGGCCGATCCGACAGTGATAAGCGGAAAGAGGTGAGTAGCAACTGACGGGAGAGTAGTAAGGAAGCGTATGCTTATCGTACGTCAGAAGATTCCTCGGCGAAAGTCGATCATTTCCTTCTGGTTCCTCGGGGTTGCTACCTTTAAACCTGATGCCACCGTAAAAGCGACCTACCAAACCTCTATCGCTGGATGAACGGTACACGGGTTTAATTATAATTTTTATAATTTTTGATCGTAATTTAAATATTTCATTTTTTTATTCATACGCTCAAAATTGTCTAAATTTCATAAAATTAAAATTAAAAATTAAAAATACCACCGACCAATTTAAAGGCCGGTCGGCTTCCTTAACCACCTTTCGCATCCTCCGTTATTCCTCAACACTGCTGCCAGCCAAAATTCTCTGAGGACGGTGGAGTTGCGGCGGAGCTGTTGGCGCCGCTGACGAATTACAGGCGTTGATCGAGTGCGTTAGATCTCTGTTAGATGTGTGCGGCTTGAGTCAGCGGGGCTGACACGTGTCGCGTAAGAGTTCTTTCAAATCAGGCGAGTAAGCGGGGGCGGCTCTGAATAGACGGCGGGAGCGAGGTATGAAATTTATAAGGCAGTCCCTTGGAATGCGCGCAGAGCCACCTTTGTGGTCTCGCTTCCCGAACGATCGCTTCTGACATCTTGCTCGGGCGTATAAAATATTTATGTAGGCGCACTCGCGCCGCGACGGCCCGAGTGCGAGAGAAAGCGAGCCGGCGAGAAAAAGTGTCACGACGAAATTTCAAATTTTACTGCTCCCCACGCCGAGGTTGTATCGCCGATGTATGCATCCGACTGCGGGAAACTCGGGCGCCGCTTCGCGTTTTGTCGCGCGCGCCAGGCATAAAGTCGTAATGCCCCGAAGTGTACCCTGAAAAAGTGCTGTTTTCGTGTTTCCTTATTGACGCGGCCCGTGATTCCGGCCGATTGTCGACGTAAATCATTAGTAGCAACGCCGGCCGTAACAATGATTTCAAGTCCGCGGGGAATCGGACCCGATTCACACGGCAATTATTTGGCCGATCCATTCTGCCCCGGGGCCGCTGCGGAGCAATAATCATCGCAACGCGAATAATCGGATAACGTCCCCGTTACAATCTATCGCACGCATAATGATTGGATTACATGACATTACGTCGCGTTACAACTATCGCGGGCTGAACGCTCCCTGGAAATTCTGTTGGGCTGCTGCGCCATTGTGTAACTGACGACCCTTTGGTACTAGATGTAATCAAATCGGAGTATCCGCCGTGGTAGCCGCAGAATTGAAGTCAATTACTATTGTCCTCCATGAATGCGCGTATTAAACTTGGTGTAAAAGAATAAAACAAGAAGTTACGCGATATAGCACGATATCTACATGTCGTGTGCAACCAGCAATAGGCGGAAGAGTTAATTACCCAATATTCGTGATATTAATTCTCAATTTCAACTCTATATGCATTGCCAATGATGGGATAATAAGCCAATACCTATTTTCCTTGCTGTGTAGTTGCATTTCGCGTAATCTAAACCCAGTAATAATGTCATACTATTATCCATCCTAATCGCGAATACACCAAAAATTCCAAAACTTACAAAACCAGACTAGAATCCCCAATAATCCTCGAAACGCCGAGAATGGATTTCAATGGGTACAAGAGGGTTCGAATACCAGCAAAAAGGTGACGAATCGCCGATGCTCTGCCTAAAGAGAGGGTGCAAAGGGACATAGCGGACGAAGCGGGGGAGCAGCAAAGAGCATGGAAAAAGAAGCGGTGCACCCAGCCTCACCGGGCACAGAAGAGTAGAGGGTGCAAACGACACAAAGGGAAAAAGGCGTTTAAAAGAAAGGGAACGCTACGCGGCGGAGTAAAGGAGACAGCACTATACCGAGGATACAATCAGAGGTGAATGGGCTGGCAGTAGTTAACGTACACTTCACTACTATTACCTCCACTTTGTAATACTGCATGTGCTTTATTACAATCCAACGCATCCACCTTGAACGACCCCTGAAATCGAGTACAAAATTACCACACGAATTCCACTTAACGCGCTCGCCAATGGTTTGTTAAAGGCAGGCTTACATAAGCAGAGTCCCTTTGAAAACTAGACGTACATACTTTCGACACGAAGGAACCACTTAGGCTCGGAGGGCTAATGGCGGTTGGCGCGCGGCGGGCAAGAAATTAGCAGGCCGGATCATTAGCGAGGGCGGGTATCAGCGGGCGTCTCAATCGCGGCAGATCCATCGAGGCGCTAGTCAGACAGCTCGCAACAAAACAGGCTCGGCCGGCGAGACGTCCGCGGGGGCCGGGGGGGTGTCTCTGGAGGGCCAGTGGGGTGAAGAGATCGCTGGAGAAGGAAAGTGTTGGGAAGAGCGTTCGTCGAAGTAGGCAGAGGGACAGCGACTGCGTACACGAGGGAGGGTGAGTACTGGCTTGAGCGCCGTGGTGAAACCGCCGCGGGGGGTGAACGAGAGGACGGGGGTTGGTTCCGCAAGCTCAGTTACGCCGCGCCCCTTGCGAAGTGCGCTGCAGCTCATCACTGGGGAGAATCATCGCGGCTTCCACCTCGCCGAATTAAAAAGCACACCTTTCCCACGCATCAGACCACCCAATCCTCACTGACAACCCTCGAGTCTCTCAGCACTCGGCTCGAAAACCTCGGCCCAAAGTGAATTTTTCGATTGTTCCCCGGGAAATTGGTCACCGAACTTTTCGTCGTGAATCAGCGTCGAGTGATAGTGAACGAATGATGAAAGGATTGAACGGTTTATCCAGTGCTATACGATTGTTCCGTGGTGAATGAAAGAGCTCGGCGACAGAAAAACACTCGGTGAGAGAGAAAAGTGAGGACTCTATTGACTGGGCGAAAGTTAAGCAGCCCCGCCGCAGGAGGTCCTAATTGGAAACGTGGTTCGAGGTGTATTGGCCAAGTTCGATAAAGCGTGCTCTCAGTATAATTCGGAGAACAATGTGCGAGGCGAGTGGGCGAATAGCGCCGATTGGATAGACAGTGTCCTAGTAAGGATCGACAGAATAACTCGTAAAGTATCCTCCAAATTGCGGGCTCGCGTTTCGCGAGGGAGAAGTATATTCGATTGGTTTACTGTGCGGGAAAGAAAGAGAGCTAGAAAGAGGTGAAATGAACTCAGCTCGAGCCTTCGCTCTTCAGAATCGTTGAGGCTCTTGACCCCTTGACGCCAGCGGGAAGAGTCTTCAAGAAGGGCAACTGTTTTGCCATGGACCGAGGGGACCCTGACCCCGGGTACACTTTCGTACCGTAACAACCCCCTTAGGTAAGTCTTTCTCCCATAAAACCCCCTAACTCCCACCGCAAGCGGGTAAACTGGCAAACAGTCTTCTCCAAACAACGACAAGAGCACAGTGACCCAATTTTCCTCGATTCTTGCAACACAAACAGAAAACACCTCGAGGCTATATTGCGCAATGTTTCTCCCATTCCCAGAAATACTACACCATTGATAAACATCAGGTGAATGTAATCAATTTCCCGAGCGCAAACAATGTGTCTGCGGGACACATTCGTCACGGCTTTACCACCCATGTTGCCACTAATGGTAGCCAGTCAGTGTATTAACATTAAGCGATACTCTCGTTTGTTATTCCCAATGATATCCTCGTGTTGTGAATCTTCGTTAGTCAAAATGTAGCAGTGTGTGCTAGGAATTCGGGAAAAGGGTGGCTGCATCGTGTACTATCATGTGTTAGGCATCACCATATGTTGGGAGGACATCGTTCAAGTGGTTTAAACTATTCTGGCGATTCGAGGCTTGTTATTGATGGTGCATGGTTGCTTGCCGAGGAACTCGGCTAGCTGTCATGACTTCCGGCAGCGTAGAACGTCAGTTGGAAAAATCCTGATAGATAATGCACCTGACATCGCGTGCATCGCCGCAAGCGTTTCTCCTCCGAGGAATCCTTGAATCCTGGCCTTTGCTGATTTGCAGCATTGTTATTAAGCGCCGCTTTGGCCTGTTCGTTTGTTCGTGTGCTAATGGAACACGCGGGAACTTTCGTTACGTTTTTTTTAAAAAAGAAGTAAAGATCTGGATTGATGCTATATTTTTGAAATAACCTTTCTGAATTTGCCCTCGAGTTAGGTGTTTGGAGGAATATAAATATGTAGGAAGTTTATATTGTTGACTTCTTGGATGAATGGCAAGAGTTACGAGAGATTATTAATGAGTTCGCCCTATGTTGCCCGTGATAATTACAGGTGAACTAAACAACCGACTCTCATTGAACGAGCTATCCAGTTTCTGTTTCGAAGCACTTGGCTCTTCTTTCCCGACGCACGCAACGGGAGTGCCTCAGCCTGCGACCTCGATCTACTTGGTTCTCTAAGGGGATTGATTTCACATCTCGGGCATCGAGATGTTAACGTAGAATCCGAGGTCGACTGTAAAATTGGGCCGGACTACTCACACGTACGTCCACATGCAGCACTCAGCTCCGCCTTTGGATCTTAGGGCACTTTCAATCTCCCAAGACCCCGGCGTACTTTAATTGATTCTCGAGGCTACATCGAGCCGAGCTCTCTCAATTATACTAGCATCTGACCCGGGCGAGAGACGGCGCCATCCGAATTTCAGGCTCCTAGGCTTGCGAGTAGTCCTCGCGCTCGGATATAGGTCAGGATAAATCCCTTCGAGAAGTGCCAAGTGAAAAGGCGAAGATGCGAAGCGCTCGCCGCTCGGTTTCCCCTGTCGGAGGCTGCTAGTCGAATTCACCGGAGCCGGTTTCCCTGGGCAAGCGAGTGGCCGAACTTTTCTGAGCCGACTTGAGTCGAGTTCCAGTTGGCGAGCGACTGCGAATGGGCGAATCGGTGCGTGTCACTGTTACTGCTGAATCGCGAAGGGGTCGCCCACCGAGAGCGATCCCGGGGACGCCAACTCCTTGAAAACTAGACTTTATCGTCGGGGCTGTCGATTTCCGCGGCTGTAGGATCCTCCTGTACCCGCCCGCCTTCTTTCCCGCTCGCCCGTCACGAGCAGCTTCCGCCTGGCCGTCGGAAAAATGACGCTCAAAGTAACTGAATGAAGATCTATCAGTTAGAAAAGTGCTCTCTCGCCTTTCGAGGCGCGCCGTCCCCGCTTCAGAAATCGCTGCTCGACTCTGCCGCTTGAAATGAGCTTGTTGCTCATAAGAGTATCTCCGCCTTCACCTTGGCTGGCTCTAGTCGGATCTCCAACATTCTTCCACAAATGCCCACTTCAACGTGTCTTCTTACTTACACGAAAGCACATTCAGCAGAACACAAAACATTTCAAGTATACTTTGTGTACCTTCCGCTCATCATGGAACATTGCAATAGCAAACTGAGCACACCGCCCGCGGCTCGACATTTATTCACATGCACTTAACATGCTCTAGGAATCGATGAAATTGGGTTGGAACCTATCACCGAGTAATTGCCAGTGGGGACAAATAGTAGTAGAGGCAGAGTGTTATCTCTATGGTCAATTCATGGGCGCGGCGATACAAAAGCGTAGTTGATCCGTTATCTTTCGCATCGCCCCATGTGTGTCGCTTCCATCATCAAGCTTGTGGAAAGCGAGACGCTCCGATGCGTGAAATACACGATTTGACTTATCTCCCGCAGCATCGCTGACACGTTAATAAATCACACGCCTGATTCTGCAAAAGTCCACGGAAAACGGCCGGCGTATAGTGGGCGCGACTTTAAAGGCTTTATCCGGACTTTCGCGCTGGAACAAGCCTGCTCGGAGTAATTCGGATTAAGTATCTCGAAAAGACCACCAGTCAGCAGCATAAACCAGTCAGATTATGAGGGATTAGGACTACTTTCCTGATCCCTCGTCGGTTCCTTCTTTGACTGGAAATCGGCACGGAACGTTCACAATGACTTTTTAGCTGTAATTTTAATTGATGGAAAAAATTGGTCGACTCGGTGAGCGCATTTTTTTCTTAGATGCGCCAAGAACAAAGTGGATGCTGCCCAAATCGACCGCAAGCAGTCCGTGGTATCCGGCGGACTTAACATTTTCCGCAATATAACTGCGCAAGTCGGACGTGGCGGGAAAAGTACAGGACGATTCACTTGGCTTGGAATTATTATCGCTGTTTAGTGATTTTCTTCTGAATTTTCGAAAATGTGATTTGCACGACACAATTACGGAACGTGGTTGATTAATGTTGTGTTAAATGTTAGTTTTAGGGTTAAAACTTTAAATAATAATACAGAATAATCTATAATGATACATAGCAATCTATACTTGTGACTAGTGATTCCAAGTAAAGTGAATCATCCTGTACGCGGCGTCGTAAAGTCGTATGGTGCTAGTGGCAGTAGGGAAAGCGGTTTGGCGACACTTTGGCAAGCTCTCCTTTGGCAAGTGGCGCCTCATCGCGAAGTAAATCGGCCGTCAAGGCAACGCTGCTGGCATTAAAGTGCCTTGAGAAGCGCCACGCCCTCGCGAAAACTCGCGCAAGGACAGTGCGCGAGGTGTCTGCCAAGTGAGGGGACTCGGCTAATTGACTGGCCAATTCCCCTGTCGTTTCTGCCTTTTACTTCCACTTCTCGCTTTCGTGCCGCTCTCTTCATTATCCCAGAACTCCGCCAATCCTCGTGGCACGCGCTGCCGCCTGTCGGCGCACTCGAGAAAGACAATTAAAATTTCCCGCAGCCCTGAGGAAATGTTTTTCCGCTTTATGAGATGCGGTGGACTCGCGCGGAAATGCGAGGAGTGTTTCCCTCGGGAGGATGGGCCGGAGAGTAGTTTGTTTGCTCGTCCGGTCGAGGTAGCCGTCCAACCTGGCAGAAACCATTAGCTGCTCGTTGGGAGGAAAAGTGAATACATTGAAAGGATATCGGGAACACTTCAGATATCGGTGCATATAACCCAGAGGATAAGCTCTCCCGAGTCGGAGGAATTTCTCGAGTGCACTTAATTGGTTTTCTGGTGCACGGCCAAAGTGAGCAAGTCCTTCCTCCGATCCCTCGATCACCCAGGAGGAGATGAGAGAGAGAACGAGAATTCTTCTTCTCCGAATTTCTTGGACACGTTCGATCTAATATCGAGCGGGATATTGAAATCGGTAGGGAATCCGCAAGTTCCTCGCGCAAAACTGAACATACCTGATGAATGGGGGAATGAATTCCCACCAGTTTAGTATTCCAACTTGGACTTCCCACTCGGCGAGATCCTCAACCGTTCCTGCAACTATTTAATCGAGAAACCTGAAAATCGAAACAGTCTCTCCATTATATTCCCTGTATTGTTCAATAATCGAACAGTTCCACGGCGAGGAATTCGATTCAACTTCACTGTTGAGGATTAATTAAGAAATGCATTTATTTGCACTCGCACGTTCGCAAAGCCGATGAACCGAAGCCCACGAGGTGTCTATTCTGTCAGTCAGTTCGCACGCTCGAAATCACTAGGGCGGGATTAGGGACTGCGGGGAAATTTGGGTGGAAATATCGGCCTGGAAAAAGTCGACCGCGATACAAGCGATTACATATCCGCGAGAGCTCGGGGCCACGATGATGCAATTTATGGGTCCAGAAGGTTGGGTGGGGTTGGGTGGTGACCCGGTTCGATCGTTCACCGTTAATCCGTGCCCGATAGCCAGGCCCGATTAGACGATTCGTCGGAAGCGAAGAACCATTCAGTGTGCTATACCTCCCTCGCACCCCCCCCCCCCCCCCCGTGCAACTTGAAGCCGGCCAACACGCCTAGTTGCCATCGGAATACTCTCGAGGCTTATGAGCTTTCCGCCACACTGATCGCCGCGATCGCACCGCCACCTCAGGTTAAACCCATATCTCTCTGCGGGCCTTCCTGTCCAACCATTTCCTCCACTCACATTTCGATCTTCCAGAAAACCTCGCCCCGATCAATTCGCCCAGTGATTAATTGCCTTCAAACCATCCGCCTTGAGCGAGTCTAGATACCAATACGATTTATTAAGATTTAGCGTCCGACAGTAGGTTTCGAAAATTATTTCAGATTTCGCAAAGTAATATTGTGCGGTAACTAAAGAATTAAAACTGATTTCACTAGCTCACGAGCGAAAATGTGCTAAAATACGAGTAATACCGGAACGACGCACATATAGCGGCAAACGGCAATCCACATCCGTAGATTCAAAGTCGTTGTCCGGGTGCATATCCTGTCGGAAGCGAGCTGCGCCGGCGAAGATAAGCTTCTGGAAACGGGGTCGAAAAATGAGAGTTTCGCGAGTGGGTGTCGGGAACAAATGATCTGTAGGGAAGTAGCGGGACGATCGAGCGGACACATACATTCCTCGCCACCTCTTACTTAAAAGCGTCTCTCATTGTCCTTATTTACGGCCGACACACACAGCAACGAGTGGGAAAAGAGAAGACCGTGACCGGATGCGCTCCACTTAAAGGAGACCTATCGATTCGCGCGGCTTCAATCGGCGAGCACTGGACCAGTGAGAACACAAACTTTCCGTCGGAACCTCCCAATCCACTCCATTACAGATGCGAACTCGTTACGCATGCTGCGTTAGATTCCACCGAGAAATGCATGGCACTCGAACGCTCTCTGAGTACAGTCCCTCACCTGCCACATATTCAATGCCACGATTCCGCGAAAAATAGTCCATGGAGCCAGGAACCGCTATAATATTTCTACGTCTACAGAATTTTTTGTACCCGCCACTAGACTCGAATATATTTCGCGCGAGTCCCAAAGCATTTCGGTGAATCGAGTTAGGGGACATTAGAAGCCGGCGGGAGAGCGGCAGTATTACTGTGCTCCTCCTCAGAATTTAGGGGAAATTCCAGTGTTGGTTTCCCTGGTGCAGGAGCGGCTATGAGAAAACGCCTCAGTGTGCCGTCAACGCTGCCGCCCGGAAATATTCCTCGCAGCCCCCGAATTCGTAACACGTGATCTAGCGGCATAAATCCCACGGTGTTCCGCAGGCTGCTTGCCGGTGTGTAACGATTACAGTTAGTCCCCGATGCTTGTCTTGTCCAGAATATCAGTTGCGCATTTAATTAAGCCGTCAACGTGCCGAAACTGTGCCACTTCGCAAGTAAGCGAGTGCGATGGAATTGTCATTTTTTATCTGGAGAGCTAGCAAGTTTCTATCTCATTTCTCACGTGACGAATGTGAATAACATTGCGCACTGGCGCGGCCGTTGCGATAAATCATACTCGAAGAGCCAGGTGGAAAGGGGCCGACGGAATAACGCGATATATCAAAGTAACACGGACGATCCACGCTCCAATTTGTCAAAGGCACATGTTAGTTTGGTACGCACTCCATGTCCTGTCGGTTGATTGGTGAAAGGCGAAATGGCGAAGGGCTGATCTGGAAGGTCAGGTGAGGTATAGCAGGTATAAGTCGGAAACGGGAAGGACGTCTGATTTGAAGTCCTCTATTTACTGGCGAAGGACCGCAAACACTTTGCTGGAGAACCTTTATTACCCTGAGACTGTCGAGGAAAGGAAAGTCACTCATTAATTTCCCAAAGTTTTTGGGTGAAGTGCGAGCTGGTAACATGTCCTTGACGATAATTGTCCAAACAAGAAAGTATACAGAAACGTAACGCAACACAACAAAGTAGATTTGTGGAAAGAAAGTCGAATTCCCCTCTGACTCGCAGTCACTCCTTTGATAGGAAACTACGCGGCACCGTCAAGTGCTCCTCGCTAATTGCATACTTCAAGCATGTAACGGGATTACCTGATGTGGAAGTCAAAATTAACAGGCGGACGCTCTCGCCTCCTCGTAAATCTGACATTCGGCCGCTGCTAAATGCGCCCGAAAAACTGTGCCGTTTCCAACTTGGATTCCCCGGCAGGCGGCACCGAGTATATAAACATGAGTTTCCGGGTAATTAGTACACTAATTTTTCTTTTCACGGGCCGACGCATATTTTAACGAGCTTTATATTAGTCCTTCAGGGTAACTCCGATTTCATTAGCAGTCGCGCTCGCCCGCCCGAAATATTCTCGAGAGTCGCGCTCATTTTTCATTTGAACTGCAGATCTGAAGAATGGCAAATCACAAATTCGAAATATTATCCTTTCCTATCCAGGCATCTGTAAATGAGAGTACATAGCACTTTAGTGACTTAGGAATCGAATGCGTTGAACAGGTTTAAGGAGAGGAAAAGGTTGATTGAAATGGTACCATATCGAAGCCGGCGATGTGAACGCTTCCAAAATTCATTCGGAAGGGCTACTGCGTACACGAACACGTGGCAACAATTGCACACTGCGGCAAACACGCCGCACAATGTTGCGGCGTGTCCCACAAATATTAATTAATAAATTAGTTGACTAAACCGGACACACGGGCGGACGTGTGCTCTCGATATTTGTGGCGGTTAAATAGAGCACTTTGTGCCGTCGATCTTCAGAACCACAGAGTCCTTTCCACGCATGGTTCCTCGGGCTTCGAGTCAACAGTGTGCGATTGTTGATATTCCGTGTATTATCTGTTTCAATGATACTCAGACGAAAGGGAATTGGCCCATCGGAGCACTTATGCTAAACGTCCTGCTTAGATTGAAAGTGTTGCCTTTCTTGGGTTTGTACTGGTTGCATTAGGCGCGATTACATCGCCCGTTTCCCCGCATACTGACTGCCTCTTAGTCGCACGCATCTGTCTCTCGAGCAGCATCCCGTTGGTTCCACTTATCTTCGTGTCGTTGGGCGACTTCGATGCTATTTGTTTTCTTCTACCGCTGCTTTCTTAGGACACCAGCTGAGCAATTCTCGGATATTCGGCTCTCTCTCCCGAAAAACAGATATTTCAACATGACATTTTCTCCAGCCGCATTATTACACCGCCGCAGGAATAATATTTGTCCTCTGGCGGGATTGCAGAGTGCATATAGCCGTTGATTAAGTAAACTTGAATTAATCGGGGAGTCAGTGGTTTCGTCTCGCGGGAGTGGTAACTTCAATTTTCGGGTCAATCGTGATTGCATTGAACTTAATGTATCTTGTCAAACATATACTCCGTGGAAGTTCGAGATAATTGACCGACATTTCCATGCCAGTGAATCGACCGCGGGACCGCGGCTCGTCCAGGTGCATCATACACATTGCTCGAGTCCTCGGGGATTTACAATCTTTCCAATCGATCCCGAAACAGCGCGACTCGCGAAGATAACGCGGCAAAAATCATTGCGGCCCAGCGGGACATCGCCGTGCATCGTTAAAGGGCAGAAACCGAGGCGCGCAATATGCAGATTTCGCGGCGCAAAATGATTTCACGGCTGAAGCCGCGCAGGATATGATTACGGTAATCGGACAGCAGCGGGCAACGATGGAATGGCCAATAGTTGGCCGTTGAATGGCCGCGCGTTATTCCGCGCCCGGACAAAGTGCGCCGAAAGCCGAATGGCTCGCAACCCGGGATGGGTTCATCCGGCGATCCGCGTGCGGGTACACTCGTTTCGCAATTTTAGTAACCGGTACTCCTCGCCGGGCAGACTTTCCTCGATCGTTCCTTGAAATTGTTTACTCGCCCTAGTGCACGCGGCCTGGTAGTGGGTACCTGACCCAAATGTACCTCCAATTTCGGTGCTAAACAGTGGAAGTTCGTCGGCAGACTGTGTTTCTCGAAGGCGAGCTCAGTCCTGGCGAGAACGCTTGGAACCGAGTCAAAAGCCTGCCGTTCTCATTGTACTTGGGAGCTTCGTAGTCGTACTACCGAAGTTAAATGGGAACTCGAAAATCACAGAAGTAATACGTTAAGGAGACGGGCCTAAATCCTGCCGGTTTCAAACCCATTATTCTTCCCCTCGAGCCTTTGTTATAACCTTTATATTTATCACTAAGTCACAACAATAAGCAGTTGGGTGTAAGTTTTCACAATGCAAAAGAATAGACAATTTTTCCTCCTCGAATTAGATACACTTACTTATCTTTTCTTTTTCGATGACAGAGGATGCTTGAATATTTATGTCTGGCCTATTGAGAAATGCAGAAAAGAAAGGACAGTCTTTGGTTATCGAGACAGATATCGAGCCTGTCGCGTCCTCTCGCAGGCGAAGGGAATCGTATCCACGAATAAACGGAGCTCAGCGACATACCGGCATTCCTTTCTCTCTCATTTTCTGCCACCCGTAAATCTGTCAGATTTGTTCTCTTTTTCACCCGTGCGGTAAAGCACACTGACCGATCGTTCGCGCTCGCAGCCAGTCAGCAGAGGCTTTCCAGTTGGCGTGGAATTTCATGCGAATACCTGGCCGGCCTTAGCAACTTGTAAAAATAAGGGCGAAACATTTCTTCTGGTCCTCCGACCCCGAACTCGTAGCGTGCGGGATCGGATCGAAGGTTTTGCGAACGGCTTTCTGGATTCTCTGTGGGTTACACACGACGAAGCTTCGAGTTCCAGCTAACAATTTCTGACTAAGGAGTTGTGCTTGATAGGTTTCAGACTGATGTGGGGAAATCTTTCTCTTTCCAATCATTTAGTCGCCACACCATGGGTTTCAGTAATTTCTCTCTCGGTATCGTTTGCGAGCTGCGCGCATTGGGATTCCTGTAACGCGAAACAATACTGTCCAATAAATATCGCCGGCTATTTGTCTGCTTTGCGAAATCGGTAACGCGCGAAACCATTTTACAGTTTATTGTTCGTTCGTTCGTTCGTTCGTTAAGGCGTAAACTGAAATGCTAAAATTACATCGATCGTGTACTAACAACGCTGAGTGTATTATCTTTCCTGTTGGCGCACTGCCTGCATCGCGTCGCTACGTTTTCCGACCAAATTCACTCAAATCGGCGGTGTTCCCATATAATATTGACTGCTTATTTATTATAAGGTGATGAAGGTAGTTGGTTCGCGAGTGTAACAGCCAAAAGTAAGCCGCTGGCTGTGCGTAGCGTCACTCTTCCCTTGTATACTGAGTGTACGACGAACTTTTACGAGCGCCTGTCCACACACACATAAGTCCTGCGTATACCGATAAATTCCGGGCGACGCCACGCCCACGAAAATTGAAGTTTTGTTACACTTGTTACGCAATAACTGGCTGGTACATAAATTCATAAAAAATTGTATCTTCCCCTGACGAAAACGTAATAAACCGAATAATCATCACTTGATATATCATTTCAGTTTCATTCTTTCTACCATAGCGAATTGCTTAGCTTGCGTGTGAAATTCATTTCCAAGTCACCGATCAATCCGCGCGAAAAGTACCCCGCAAGCCATGTGCAGCGTTTGTCTTCGGAACAAAGCACCGCAGAGCTTTTTGATTTTCATCCGTAAATACAATGTAGGCTGGAGCGTTTAACTTAAGCGTTTAACAGAAATTGCGTATATTCAACGAACTTCGGGCACACACACAGACATATGTAAATGTATATGTATTGATATTAATCCATTTAGTGGAGTGGCAGGAGGCTTTTTGCAGCAGCTTTGAAAAGCCACAGGCCATGTCCGAGCATAGCGATATATTTTCATTTCACAGCCGCTGAATAGAAACCTGCTTTCACCCCCCACCCCCCACCCGCCGTTCCCGTCGACCCCACGTCGCACATTGACACTCCTGTTTTTCGTATTGTTTCTCTATATGGATAATCGCCGGATTGTCTATGGTCGAGGAGGAATACAAGTTTTGACGTAGAGAGGAACGTCGCCAGTAGAGCAGGTCAGTGTATAGTCAGACGGCCGGATAGCCGAATTTACTGTTTGCCAGGGTACAAATTTACTGACTGACGACTCATGCTAATGGCCGCGTTGGCCTAATTATAAGCTAATACACCCTCGGGTGTGCGTCGTTACCCATTGGATGAAGAATTGGGTAAATATTGCGGTAGTATTTACCGGATTTAATGGCAGCGCGGACAGCGGCGGACCAGTGAAACGAGTTGCAGAAATGCTGCAGTGCCATAATTCCCCGATTGGCCTGCAATTCACCCGCACGGGAAAGTTCCCGTTGCGTCGAACCTGCGGGCATTTCCACGAGTTTTTCACCCTTTTCCCGCGCCCACCTTTCACGTTGGAATCGTAACTCTTCCCGCGCTCGAAGGTACGTGCTGCGACCAACGAAACTACAGAGCCCATATCCTCTCGGTGGAATTTGTGATCTCCGATTTTTAACCCGGAATTATGGAATCCTCTTATACTGCAAGATCTGTCGATGCACAACTCGAGATTCCTGCTATTGCTGTTCGACGAAACGAATAGCCAAAATGTGTAAAATGTGGGATTTAGAATTTGTAGAGAATTTGCGGATGAATGGGGCCTGGTAGGAATAAAACTGTTAGTTTGATGAGCTCGTATGGGAACACGCTACAGCACGTGCAATATCCAGCTACACCCGAGTGGAGCAACAGCAGTGATTGGCCAGGAAAAGTGGGCCGATGGGTCAGAATGTTCGCAGCGACACTTGCCGGAATAGAGCAGTGTGTAAAGCAGCTGATTTATCCTGCTCAACGCGCCCAGTGAAGTTTAAATCTAGCCTTTTTCGCCCGAAGAGAAAACCTCGGGAGTCCGATAAACGTACGATAAATCACTCGTTTCTTCTGCGCGTGGTACATCGCGGCCGAATCAAATCGGAAGGATCTTTTTGGGCGTTTTCCCCAATAAAAATGCATCACGGGAAGACCGCCACCTTGCACTCCTCTTCCGGACAGTGCTTTTTCTGTCTTCAGTACATACATATATTCTACTCGAACGATCCCTCTACTATATCACTTTATCTCAACTGCGACGCTCACGAACTTTCCAAAAGTTCATCAGGGCCCGCCCTTCGCCTATGGCGAGATGCAAATTATTTTGATGAATATTTCAATGAATTATGAAAGCGCGTTTCTTTATTCATGGCTTAAGTATAACTTGTGGCGACTTGTCATCTTTTCGCCACGACACTTCGCTTGTTGCCAGCAAAGGGTATCAATGCTTTCAGAAAGGGTTTATTAGCATCCTTGTCGCGTTGCATCCCTATCATTGGAGACAGAAATTGTAGTAACTGGAGTAGATATCAAGTAGATGTCCAAGAGAGCTTGCTACCAGGAGCATCAACTAAATTCCAAGGCTGCAACAGCACTGGCACGGCTGGCAGTTGCTGGAAACTTTCGTGACGATAACCACGTTTCGCACAGTCTCTCGCATAATTCTGCTATTGAAGATCGGAATAACTTTGACTTTGCCTGGTACATATTCAGTCCACCCTCACGCACGAAATTCACCGTCTCCATTTTGGTGCTACTCCTCTTTGATCCAAGATACAACTTTTGGTTCGACTCAGAAAAATCACCTGCTCTCGTTTGCTGTCGGGTGCTCCTATACGAGGATTGCGTGTATCTGTACACCCTATCGAAACGGGAGGACTCGTCAGTCAGGGCGTTAAGCGAGTTCTGTTGTCGACTATCGCTCAACTAGCATCAATGGCTGTTGGCACCTGGACATGTTCGGGAAATACAGTCGTTTGAAGTCAGTTCCGCACTTCACGGTAGAATAATCCATGGCAAACCGTAACTACTTCATAATCTAATGTCTAATTGGCAATGACTAGTAACATCTGATTAAGACTTGTTGACTCAATTAAATGCCTCATTTTTTCTTGGAAATCGAGAGGTTCCCAGTTAAGTCGGAAGAATTCATAACGAGCGTGTGGTTATTCGATAATTTATCGAGTGAATACTGGGTGTATAGATACTATATCGAGTGCAGAGGGTCTTACATCGGAATTCGGGAATACGTGCGGCGGTCTGGAATTCAATAAAAGGGATTCCTGTGGAACAAGCTTTAAATAAAGCCTTTGTTCATTGCGACCGCATACAAGCCTCCGGCCCGCCCCCTCTTTCTCCATGCGGGCTACTCTCTCGTACGCTCAACTCTCCCTCTCTCTCTCTCTTCTCACCTCGGAATACAAATTGGTTGGTAGCGTGTCGCCCTGCCACGGCTGGAGCAGATAACGGCAATTCCGACGTCATCCTAAGTACCGTGTTACGAGGTTGTCTTGTTAGCACAGTCTCCCACCCTCATCGGCTTGGTGAACCATCGATGAAGCGGTGGTTTGGTAATTTTTCACTGGGCTTCTGCACTTCTTTACTCAGATTCTTCCTAGTAATATCAAAAATGTTGATATTTTTTGTATCTATGCAGTTTTTTGTTAATTCAATTAAAGTCATACATGCATTCCGTTGGCAGTTGTACATTCCATAATTACAGGATTTGGTAGCTTGACTGATTTTCAACAAATGTAAATTCTGTGAAATGGGATATTGGGATATTGAAACTAAGTGGTTGCCAATCGGATTGGGTAGAGCCGGTAGTACAGAGTCCAATTGAAACTTGATTGTTTCATGGGATTTGGCGGAATATTATTGATGAAAGTTCGGTGGAGCACTTCTCCAATTGACTGGCTGCGTACTCCACTCGAAGGAAAAAGTGAGTTTAGCTGGTTCAAGAGCTGACAGCCGGGGCATCGCTCAGAATTGGCGCAACAAATCTCCCCTGGCCGAAAAGCCGCTCTCAGTCACGTACATTTCGGATTCCGTTGACAGCATCAGTCGCAGCAAAAAGTTTGCCACGACCTACGTATCAGTGTAAACGTGTCCAGGCTTTTGGCTCGACAGGACCAAACCCCATATCAGTGTATTAGTGACTCCTATCGAGTTCGTCAGTCGCTGCCCGCAGCTGTGTCAATCTCGGCATACTGCGAATGCGAAATGGAGTATCCACGTTTTTCCATCGACGATCTAATCCTTTTCGAGGGTAAACTACTTTGCGACTGGAACACGAGCCACGAAAGACTCAGGTCAAATGACAAGATTGACAAGCTCGCTCTAGGCAATTAAAAGGGTTCGACCAGGTTTAGTAGCACATTGTAAGCGAGCGGGCAGCCGGTTGCATCGGCGGAGTTTCGTTCTGTTAAAATCTAATTAGCGAAAGTTTGCCTAGTGCGTATGGGCGCCCGGCGCTCGGCTATGCCAATACCAGAGCGTTTCTGCCAATTATTGTAACTTGCACCTGCGCCGCCGGCTTCCGTCCGCAATTGCAAATTGCGGACAAATTTGTGCCAGTCGGCATTTTTAAAACGTGCGTTTGATAAAGTGAGAGATAAAGGGTCCGATTTTTCTATGGAGAGCACTTCAAAGTCCTGGCAGAGGTATCCGTCGCGCTTTGATGGAAACGTTGCCGTCACTGAACAAGGAATCCCCGCCAGCAAGATATTGTTCGGCCAGACTCGGCAAAACTGCAAAGTAATTACTCGCAAAACGCGCATCGTAGAAAGGCATTGTCCTTTTCTCGGCCGCTCTGAAAGCCGGTCGGCGCGCTTTGAGGGAAGATCTCAGTCAAAGATTGCGGGTGCACTTGGACGGGGGTTCGTTGCCTCCGCTCTCGCTTCTGCGACCTCCAAACGGATGAATTGGACCGTAACAGAATTGATTGTATTCCACTGGCTATCCTTCTCCTTAGAGATTAGATAAGAAGGTGCTCCCGTTGCTCCAATGGGTCACTTCTGCCCTTAATATCTGCCCTGGTGCTTGGGCAAAGTGCGCCGCGCCACTTGCGCGCGCCTCGCGCCGGGGAAATGTCTTCGCGTCTTGCAGCGGATAAATACAAAAATTGGGACAATGCAAACGACGGATCAAAGACCCGAAGCATTATGCTGACGTATATACTCGCAGAGCGAGTTGGATCTTTCTGCTACTTCGTAGTATGTAGTTCATAGTACGCTTTTGCTGTCACGCGAGAAAGGCCATGTCACAGTTTTCTATGTGTGCTTTGCTTTGAAAGCAAGATGAATTGTTGCGCTACACGGGCCTTCACGTCTCACTCTCTTCTCTCACTCTCTCTTCCTCCTGTATTATGATCCATAGCCTCTGTCTTGGGCCAAACGTAGCATGGAACCTTTGCTAATCCTTTGATCATTATTCCCTGCTTCTAACACTCTCTTCCCATTGTCCTTTCACTGGACACGTTTATTTTACTCGCTGCATTGTCACCCATGGCTATTGCAATCTTGAATGTTTACCGTTTTCTTTAGCGCGCGCGTCGCTCGCATTATTATTTGGCCATCTTGCTCGTCGTCGGGGGAAAGAGCGAGGGCTTACTGAATGGGAGTGTCAAATGACACGGAATCGCTGACAACACCTCACGTAATATCTGTCGACTAGCGTATCCAAGTAAAGTTGAAGACGGCCAATATCGTCGTGTGGAGCTCACCGGTCTCCGAAGCTATTGCCGAACTCAGACAGACGTACCTTGCAGTGCAATATGCGGCAGAGATATCGCCCGCTCCCTCCCCGAACAAAGTGAGACTTCAAAGGCAGCCGTATTCCTAAGGTGTACACGAGCAATCAGTTGTCCGTTGTCCTCGATAGCGAGTCCAATGTGAAGTTGGACGTGCGCGAGTCCCTCGAGTCGAGGACGCCCTGGCTGCGCCACTCGCCAATAGTTCGTCAGAGATAGTTTTGCTTTCGCGGTGTTAACTGGTTACGCAATGGAAGACGGCGCGAAGGACTACTTAGTTTAATGACTACTTCATCTTCCTTTACAAATCAGACTCTATCGCAGAATGCGAATCCTTCCAAAGTTAAAACCTGCTTTAAACTATGCGTTCTAGTGCCACGTTATAATGTTGATAATATTCTCAGACTATACACATAAAAGCGGGATATAAGAGTGCAAGTAATTCCAAGTTGCGCGCTGGGCAGCTTAAGCTTGGAAAAGGTTAATCCATGTGGCGCAAAGTGATAATAAAGTTAGCGGAATGTCGAATACGGGAGCGCTGTTGTACATAGGCGGACTTGTAAGTTCGGACATTAACGGCTGTTGTCAACCCGCTCGGAATAGTCTCCCTGGGCAGAGATACACTTAACCCCCTCGTGTTAAACCGCCGCGCCGGCGAGCAGGGGTCCCGCGCAGTTTCTTCCAAGTACCAATTACACCCTCCCCCGTCCATTTCCTACGCCAGACTCATTAACCCCTTTCCTCTAGGGCGCGAAGCAAGAGCGATTTTCGCCTGAAAAACGCGTGCCCCTCAAATCACACGTGAATCTCTTTCCGCTAGAAATAAGGCTGAACCAGATATCCTGAGGTAGGAAGGAGTGGGGGAGGTCGCGCGGCTTTACTCTGCCGGGATATGACAGAGTTAATACCCATAAAGTGAGTCGACCATGAGCTACGCCGACTCTATGTTTACAGTGTGTAATCTTACGACGTCGAGCGGAAGGTCGACCCTTAAATTCCCACTCGCGCACTGAACACACCGTCTGTTTACGGAGCCTGAGCGCCCGAGCAACCTAACGAAACCTTAAACTGCGGCATAAACACTCCGGCCAAGACACGGTAACACTAGTAGTCTAAACATTGTAAACCCTTGCGCGACTCGCGCGACGAAAAGTACTGAATTCATCATTCCAAGATTTTCACCCACCACTTGGCGAGTTTCAAAGGGGCTTTTATATTAGCGATCAACTTTCCTTTATAAAACCGGAGATATGTAGTTGGGTGGATTTGATTTCTATTAAGCGATTCGCGCCACGTTCCCTCGCAATCGGGCCAAGCAATCTGCATCGGAGTTCAATATAGCCGCGGTATATAAAGTCGGAGGATGGCATGGGAGGACGTGGAGCTCGGTCTGGGGTGATATCGAGTCATAAAAAAGTAAGCGCTCGAAAGAGAGAAGCTGACAGGGTGGCGCGCGCGCGCGCGAGTGCAGCCGGATTAAAGCGCACAGGTGTTCTTATCGTTAAGTCGATCCACGTCTAGCAAAAGGAAAGGACAGAGGCAGAATCGGGGCTCGGAATAGCGCCGCCCGGTACCGAGAGTCAGCTGCGAATTCATTCGAGCCTCTGCCTGCGCCTTGGCTGCATCTGTAGTGCCAGCAACTCTCTGCATATGGTGTACTGAGTGAACTCGTCGGTACGAAACTTCGACGCTCGAGTCTCAATGCGAAATCGAAGGGCAATTGGTTCCTCGTGTGTCATGAAAGACAGTTCACCTTTTGCGATAATAATATCACTTGATACGAAAGCCTTCTTATTCGTCCGAGTCCGGAACATTTATCAGTGCAAAGCTCGTAACATGTATTAAAGAAATCGAGATTTATCGAAGAGCTAGATTAATGGGAATTGTATCCTGAAAACAGCAGAATCCTGCGTTAGACTTTAGCATCAGAGGGTGAGCGTATCAGCGGGGCGAGCGGAGTGCGGGCGCGAGCAACGAGTAAATCGCTGAGTGAGGCGATACTCGAATTGCCCGGTGAAATATATCGTCCAGCGCCGGGTTAGCTGGCCCATGTGCTGAATCCCGCGCGATGCTGTGCCGAGCACATAGATCTCCCTCGGTTGAATCGACGCTGCGAGGGAAAGGCGAGAATGGCCGAGAGTGGCCCTTCGGATCAAGATGGAAAAAGTTGGAAAGAGAGCGGCATTGATAACCGGCCGAGCCATCGGCGGCGTTTAGCTGGAAATGGTCATTGGCCAGCTGAACATCGAAGCGCGGTATAAGGATTCATAGAGGTCAAGAGTGGCGGGTGGTGCGGCTCGCTGGAAAGGGACGAATATTAGGGCGGATATGAAGCCCTTCGGGCAAAACCGGAGTATGTAGCTGGAAAAGTGTAGCCGATATCACTCGACGTCCGTCGCAGAGCAAACTCACCGATTTTGCAAAAAATCCACCCGGTCTTATGAATTAACTTTCACGCGAGTCAACATGCCATAAACACTCGCCGAGTTAACAAGCGGCAATTGGATGGTGAGAGTTTGGGAGGTTGGATGGCGTTTGACTGGTGTTGAGATGTTGAGAGGCGCATTCAAGATTTGAAGCACGATTGATTGCGAAAAGACCGCACTGCGCTGATGGTAGTGAGAAGCGCTCGGGAGAGCTTTCTCCTGTTTCGCGGCGCTTCTTCGGCTTTCTCTGCACTTCTACGAGGAATGTATAGTATACCCAGCGCCATTGTCTCGTGGGATCGAGCGCTTAAACATTCATTGCTTGCTCCACTTTCAGCTGGCATCGTCGGGTTGTCTGTGAGATTTTCGTATGGAGGTCACACACCTATCTCACCTTCCTTCCCATTAGCCACCGCCTTCTTTCTAACGCAATTTGCAGTCGTTGAATTCTTCAAAGACTGTCATCGAGTGTCGCTTCTTCTTTTTCCTCGTTTAATTAAGAGAGCGTGGAATTCGGTGGGGCTTAATTTCAATTTCTCAGTGTTTCATATTCCGCTGCTCAGTGGAACGCTATTGTAACAAGGATCCCCGACTCGCTCTCTTCTTCTTCTTGCCGGTGTATAAAACCTTTCTTTCCCTCCATGCCAGTCTTTACTGTACCACGAGACTCCGCTCTTCCTTTTTACCTGGCATCGCATAAAGTAACCGGCTCTCATCCCCGACATCGTCGGGGATCCGTAATTTTTTCTTCAAGAAGCCTGTCTCGCTTTCTCTGCTCTTTCACGCAATGACCTTCGCTAGGTAAGCCGGGGAGTTTGCCGCAGTGCTTGCAGTCTACTGCAGTACAATTTCACTGTTGTGCCACGGATTGATTAATTTCATCGAACGCGTGGAGGTCTCTGCTTGTTGGTTAATTTTAGCCGAATATTGGAGACGCAAATCCTCCGATTCTTCCACATTGATGAAGCTCTTACGTCTATCCAATCCTGGAACTAAGTTTCATCGTGTTAGGAGTAGAGCCATAGAAGTTTCTATAAATAGATGGACACTTATGGGTTTCATCTTAATTTCAAAGAGTACCAGTGCCACTCCGAGCAGATATCAGATTCCTAATGTAATTCCTGGTGATCTCACCCGGAACTCATGTCGCGAGAAGCCTATCGCGAAATTAGATAAAGGCGAGCTGCTTTTACGGGGCTGAGTAAAAAGAACATTCTAATTACCAGGAGAACCGTGGAGACCGGAACGGTGCACCTCTAGGCGGCGAGGGAAGATGGGTGGAGGCGGCTTATCGGCGAGTTTTATTTTCCCCAGCAAGCTTTAATTAAGACGGCGATTCACGGAAAAGGTGCGAAGAAAGCGTTCCGATATCGGGCGAAGAGAAAGCCGTGATAAGCGTCTTTTGCACAAGCACGCAGGCCTGAGAAGACGCTCGCTGCCTGGAACCGGAGTTCCTCCGGGCACTTACTCCGAAGCCTCAATCTCGCTTGCCCTTCCATCGCTGTGCCGCGCTACCGAAGCTTTCTCTTCATTCGGTAATGTCATTGAACTGATGTTTTTACCAAAATTGAATTCGTTTACCGGATTTCCTCGCCTTAAATTTAAACCACCTGCTCGTTCGCTCCAGCCTTCCTTTCCTCGGGTTTCCTTCCGCGTAAGCTCGTTGAGTTTTATTCGCGTCGAAATTGCTATTACACGGCGATGGCAAATTAATTCGTGAAAGCGCGCACATGAAATTACAGGGAAATGAATTGTGTAAAAAATCGAGCTTTTCATTTCGCTTGTCACATGATTCGTGGCGCGGCATTCAGTTCATCACAATTCCGATCATTTGTCCGATTCTCCGTTCGCCTGGTATCAGCTTGCGCAAAAATTGCTATTTGCTCTGTGAAAACTAATGCTTGGGTTTCCTGTTGAACATCACTATTAAGAAACAAAGCTCTGTTTACCCTGCATTGTTCAGGGGTCCAATAGGTTTGTACGAGTTTATCTGCGGCCTTATTTATCAGCATCTATGTTATTCTGAAATACGGCGGTCGATTATCAGGGGTCCTTTTTCGCCGAGGAGGAACGATAAAGCTAAGAGAGCGAAGAAAGGGAGCAAAGGAGCAATAGCCACGGGCGGTTTAACCGGAGGGATGAAATGCGATCCGTTTAATAGCACGGGGCTCCTCTGCGCCGAAAACGATAGTAATACACTTTGGTTAACGAGGGTAAAAAGAGGTATTCGCAAGAGCTTAAGTAAAGAGAGTTCCAATAGCCCACGCTAATTCCCTCGGCTTCAAGAGAATGGCCCGAGTGAAACGACAAGGAGGAATCAGTCGGCGTCTGACAGCCGAACTCCCTCGATCAATCGACGCCGAGCGCTGAAACAATCATTAGCATAGTAACAAAAAACTAATAGCGCCAGTACCATTTGGCCGGATATCGCAGCGGATAGAAAAATATGATCAGCCCGTTCTCTCGCTTTCATCGGCGGAAAGTAATCGAATCGGACGATTGATTGTATTTCTCTATTGCTCGATTCCCCAGAGCGAGCCGGGGGCTCTCTCCGGGCTCTCGCCGGGCTTCCCAGTCAATATAAATTTGCTGGTCATGAGCAAGGGGGAACTGCAGGTACTGATACATTACACGTGATCCTGATAGCGGCGCTGCGATAACAAACGATGAAATGGGATGCCAGAAAGTGCTGAGAGCATGCCAAGCCCCGGAAAAAAAAGAAGCAATCGAATTATGTACAAGGGTGCGCGAGATATTGAAATACAAACGCCGAGAAATGTAATATCTTCATATTGCTTATGGCAGAACGATATTTCTCGATTGTACTGGCGAATTAAAGGCATCCAAGTGTAAACCGTTCATATTTCTTAAAAAGAAAAGTTTAGACTCGAAGAAAAATCGAATTAGTGCTGAGTTATTAAAGTCATTGCAGAGGATAAAAGTACTCTGCGAGAAAGGGGAAAAAATGAGAGTGCAAAGTTGAAATCGGTACACTCGCATAGCTTTCACTAGAAGTTTTTCGCGTTTATCGGCGGGTTGGCTATCGCCTTACGCATTGGATGCTAACTTTAAGCCGGAGGCGATGGTTCATATATATACACCTGGAACTAGTTGGCCCCATTATTGAACTTGGAATAAGGGTGGAGGGGTGGAAGTAAGGTGTGAGAGAGCTCGCTGAACCATACCTTATTTTCCAGCCTAATGAGTCGGCCAGATACTGCCAGAGTGAAGTTTCGATGCTCGCAAGTAATAAAGCTTTAGGGAGGCTACCCGATTCACCACCGGCTTCAATCAATCTCGCCCACAATTTCCCCCAGTTTGTTTCACCCTCGAACGCGAGGGCTTCTCCTGTAATCCTGCTCCACTTGCAAGATATATGATAGAAATTCCCGGGGAATGACAAATCCAAATTATGTAAGGTGCGAAGTTGCGAACGGAAGGGAACTGAAGGAACTTCCATTATAGGAGGTCAACTAATTTAATGAATGGCAATCTGGAATTATAAAATATAACACACTTACTGATATCCCCCCTTTTATAATTTACAAAAGGCCTCCATTTACTTTTGTAGGACTAATTGTAAAACAGAAATGATAATTGGAGCTTTAGAATAGCATAATCCTCGACTCACTAAATATTAAAAACAACAAATCCGCCGGTGCTCCATAGCCATTGGATAGGAGATTGGATGCTGCATTCATCTGATGAAAGTTGGTATATGATATGTCCGAAACCTTCCATTAAGGATCAGCGTCGAAGTCACTGGGAGTCCAATCAACCGATGCATCGGGTCCTCCCCGTGATTAATAAAGGGGAGCGTGGCGAAACGAAAAATGAGCCAGTGGGGATGCGGCTTCATCAGCGAGAAACAGCTAGGCATGTATTTATACACGTAGGTGTGTGGACGTGCGTCTAAAAGGCTCGGTAGATGAAAATAGGGATATGTGTTTCGAACTCATTGTCCCGATTTCGCTGGCGAGCAGCGAAAATGGCCAGGGGTGGAATGGGCGTGGCGCAACGGTTCGAAGCCTGGCGCCACGCCAGAGGCCATAAAAACTTGGTATTTTTGCTTAACTGTCGACCCTTTATGGGGACGGTGTCCTGATTCCGCTAATTGGATCGCCAAGCTGCGTCTTCTTCGGCTTCCCGCTCATCCACTACGAGCAGCTGCCAACAACTCACTCTCCTCACTGAGCACGTATCTTCCGTCTCCTTTCGTCGATCCCTCTACCCTGTCTATCGCGCGCTCGACCCAACGGCAAATTCTTCCCATCGCGATTTATTCGAACGATTCTGCACCTGGCCTTCCTGCCGCACATTACTCGGCCTCCCGTTTGTTACTGCGCAAATAACGCCCGGATATTATCCCGCTAATTGCGAGAATATAATCGCTATTGGCTCGGCCCGTCGGCGCAATCCTGGCAGCGTGTGTCTGGCGCTACTTTCCTTCATTCCGTGGAATACCCGTCGGGATTATTGGTGTGCGGTGGCACTCGGTCGGAGACAGTCGCAAAAAGCGAGGAATCCGTTTCCATTGATTCGTCATCGGACTCGGGCGAGTTCCCGCAGAAAGAACTTGGACTCACCGTGCTGACGTACGTTAGGCGAAGCGGCACGGCGGGTTCCTCGGTCTTACGCCTATTTCCATAACAATGAAATGCCGGGACATCTCGACTGGAGTCCTGATGAAATATCTTCGGGCTTGCGAGAGACCCCCCGCCGAATGACAATGCCTCTGCGAGCTTAGCCCGCATTTCGTAGTCATTATTACGTAACGTGGACGATGTAGTCACGCGGAGATCTGAGACTGAGATCTTCGGGCTTCTTGAGTCTACCAGGCACTGTCGTGTAATAATAATGCTTGAACAATGTGGGAAATATTCCTCGAGCAACCCAATTCTCATCAATTGTTTCCAAGAAACGGATTCTAGTCCTTTAAATGTCTGGATATAATAATATAGTTGTAGAAATATAAGCTCGAGTTGGGTTGTCAGTTCGCAGACTCTGACAGAAAGCAGACAATAGCTTCTTGTTGGGAATGCAAGAACTTTCTCTTGGATTCCGGCAGTCCCCTAGAACAGTCCGTTTTTCCGCATATGTGTCGTTATACTTTGTAGTATAACAGTAGTGGTAAAAGTGAGCCGAGTCGGCGGACGCGGTTATCTCGGCGAATGGACCAACCATTTCTTGCTCGAGCCACTTTCACTCGATGTCCCCCCCCTCCTCTCCCCATCTCCACCGAATGACGAAGCGGACACAACGTGCCAGGAAAGTCACCCGGGAGATTTCCGCGTTGCCAATTACACGAGGAGAGGGCGAATAAATAAGAAGATAACGCCTGCCATCCATTCCGCCCTGCATTCCATTCAAGTCCTTCTTCTCGCCGGACTATATCTCCACTTTTTCCACCCGGCTCTCTTCGAAATGAAGTACAGCACTTCGCGCCCCGATCTAATATCGCCTATGGACTATATACCTCACCGATTGAATCCATGATTTCTCGTCGCTTCTCGACCACACAAAAACTGGTCCACTTGGAGATGAGAGCAGTTTATTATCTTTCGATGGAATCGGCACACCATTCTACAATTGTCCGCACTGTTATAGTATTATTTTTGATAAATATTTAAAAGGACTCAAAAGATCCAAATTTAAATGAATATTTATATTTATTCGCCGTGCCCAGAGTACATAACTGAAATTGGACCATTCTACAATTGTCCGCATTGTTATAGCCTTATTTTTTATAAATATTTAAAAGGGCTCAAAAGATCCAAATTTAAATGAACATTTATATTTTTTCGTAGTGCCCAGAGTACGTAACTGAAATTGGACCATTCTACAATTGTCCGCATTGTTATAGCCTTATTTTTTATAAATATTTAAAAGGGCTCAAAAGATCCAAATTTAAATGAACATTTATATTTTTTCGTAGTGCCCAGAGTACGTAACTGAAATTGGGTTAGTAGCTTGAGATTTAAAAATTGTTCCCTCGAAATATCTTTAGGTTCGGAGCGCACATTTCCACCGGTGTTTCCACCCGACGAGATACCAGAGTAACAAGCTGGGAATTTCTCCGAGGACGAATGTATCTCCGCGCAAGCAGAGTTCAGATTATCGCGACCCAAGAATTTTTTCGCGTCCACCCCACGAGGATAAGACCATAATAAATTCGTGCGGGGCCGGGGCACAAAAAATCGGGGTCGGGGGGAGCGGCGGGCGTGGAGTGAAGGATGAGAGAAACAGGGATACAGAGGTCGACAAGGGTGGCTGGTGACGAGAGGACTCGCCAGTTGCAATTGGAGCCGCCACCGCGGCTTGAAACGAGTGATCCACGCCTCCAAGGAATACGTCACACCTACCAGCCGGCTTTGGATCATGGAAACTGATCGGAAATTAACTTCGACCACGATATTGCGTGTGCCCCCTGGCTTGAAACCTGGCCCGGGGTGCTACAGGATGCGAGGATTAATCCGTTGCCTCGAGAAGCCTCGGTCGTAACCCGTTGGGCTCAGAGTGCACTGTAACCAAGACTTGCAGTCAAGTTAATCAATGCTTCATTTGAGCTTAATGAAAAATTCATAGCCATTATTCTATATTCCAGGGGAAAAATTCTATACGCGCTTCGCGGAATTAAATGTGTCCATTACTGGCCGGGGTTCAGATCGATAAACTCAATTCATCTAAATCTCGGAAAATGTCCGCATCGGTGTGGAACATATGCACGCCTTTCCACAGAATTACAGGAGCGCGCTGTCGATTGGAGCAGGGAGAGAGCGAGTTAACAAAAGGGGGGCTGATGGGAAGGACAGGGTGGAGACGGTTATATTCATGGAAGGAGAAGTGATTGGACTCGCTGATACTCAATTTCACGGATACTATCTCCTTGCCAGGAGTGCCGTTTCCAAATTAATTCACTCGACTGCGGCAATCCATCGCGGTGCATTTGCACCCGAGGAAAGTATGATTAGATTATCGGGAACTGTTGAGTGCTCCCGCCACGAAATTCATCGCCGCCGTAGTTCAGGAGTTGCGCGCCGCCCGTAAAAGTTCAGTCATTCGCGCCAAGTGCGCCAATTGTTTTCCAAAGACACGTTCGCCCACCAAGGAATTGACTTATGAGTATTTAGCACGAGTATTCATTTAGAGGCACGACGCCGTCGCAAAGTGGATTACGCCGGGCTAATTCGGCGAATTGCGGCCGGAAAATATGTGCTAATGGAATTTGGCGGTGACTTACGCGCGTCGGCACCGCCTCCGGCAAATGTACAATTCGTGTCAGGGATGAAGAGCGCCGAAAATAGTCGCCGGATCGAAAAACGAGGAGGCGAGAGGAGCCGCGCTGGATATCGGCGATCCAACTAAATAAAACGGGAGAACGCAATTATCCTCGGCGATGCATCATCCTGTTTGCGACTCGTGTATAGTAATGCTAGGCTCTGAAAAATCCCCTTCCCAGATGGAAATCGGCCAGCCCGTGCCGTTTAACTCCAAGTGTTCTCTACGCGAGATTAAGCCCCATTGAACGCTTTGTCGGGAAAAGCGGAGAGAAACACTCGCGTTCGGTTCGTTTCCGGCTAATTCGGAGGGTAAATCATTTTTTCCCGTGCGAGCAACATTATTATTCGACGGGACGCGTTAATGAAGTTAATAGGCAGGTAGCAGACATAATTTGTACTCTCTAATTAAAAATCGCCGCACTTGCTAGTTAACGAGTACGAATTTAACGCGCGCACCTATGCCGAGCCGCAGTCTAAATAAATATTTATGACGCTGCAGGAACGCGGTTCCTATCTCATACGCGAGGTATAATTCATAATGGATCGGCTGGTTCGCGATGATACTCCAGCGGAAAATAATAATAAGACTGACGGGTGGGGACGGCCTCATCAATTATTCCCTTGCTAGTGATATTTCGGCGAAGTGATAAACGCCACTGAGAATTCTGGCGCACGCGTACAAATGATTGCCGCTTTGTTTCCTGGCAAGGTATACTTTGAGGGGGAGTTTGAGGGTCCTGATGATGGACAACTCACAGGAATAATTTATAAACTCGGCAAATTCGTCTGCCGTTCCAGGATCATTCGGTTCTCGTACCAGTGCTCGTGTCAGGTTCGAAATTAAAATTCAGGTCTATGTCGAGCTCAAGTGTGACTATACTTAAAAAGTTCATGTCAACGATCCATTAAAATCTTGGTTTTACTGCTCGTCTGGCGAAATCCCACGGTAGAACTCATTATTCGTAAACGTGAGCGTATTACGAGCCACTACGCAGCATCTTTTTAGTTGGCAAAGGTCGAGGCTATTCCGGTTAAGCCTCTTTCTTATGCGTTCATATTTCTCTATCGCACCAACAACGGCCTCGTCCAATAAATACGTGATCGCGTTTACGAGCAACGCCGCCGGGCACAACAATCATGCCCCCGTGAATTCATCCCTATACATTCGGAACTCTTCCAAGAACGTAAACCTTGCCGCGGCTTGCCAAACTTTCTTACACTATGAAAGTAAGAAACTTAAACTGAATGTCCTGAACCAGACCGAAATTCATATTTACGATAACGATCAATTCTTTTTCTAGCGTGGATTGAATTTGTTATGTAATTTATTTAAATCCAGTATTTATGCGAAACCAGCGAAACTAAAATAACGCAACGTACTTCAGTTTGGGATTCTTTACTGAGTTTCAATGTTCTTGATTTTTTGGTCCACCCACATCCAGTGGAAGATTAATTAGTAGTTTAGTCCCTTTGTAAAGGGCGATGGGTTACACAGTGAAAAAAGGTAATCCGACTGTGGCCTGATATTCGAGAGTAATGGGATATCATTACGTTTGCCTGGAACAAGCATAGGTCCGGGGCAAATAGGACAACATCGAGTGATAGTGCACACCGGCTGTATACGCGGCGTTTGCAGTTGACAGTAGTCGTGGTCAACGTCGAGGCCGACATCCGTCCCTCACTTTTGGCGCGCAGTAACGAGCCTATCCATGCTAGTTCCCTAATTCGTCGGCGCAAACAAAAATCCCCACACGAGTTGAACTCCCCACCGAAACCTATTCCATTATAAACTCGCAAAAATTACCATCGACACTGCGTCGAACTAGCGAAACTCAATTACCGCGGGAACTTGGAGCAGTTAAAGAAAAAGCTTAAAATACGAAAGCCGAAAAGCTGCAGAGCACCGACGTGTCTGAGAATCCGCAGGAAGAGAGGATGGTTCCATTCGTCATCAGAATTCGTACTATCCTCCAAGTTTCACGCGGCATAAACTTCGGCCCTGAATAATCCAGGGAGTTCTTCGTTGCGAAGTAAGTCTTGAGCTAGGCTGGTGAAGTCGGGCCTCGATACAGCTGTACAGGACTGCGTAATGAAGATCACTTTTAGGATTCCAATCGTAAATTGTACTAGTTGTTGTTTCCAGAGCTAACTCGTTAGGCACACACCCTCTGAGAACTTGGAGTTTGCCCTTACCGTAGCTACCTCTACGTAAAGCCCCTCCAGTCGAAATGAAGACTGGCTGGAGATTCGCAAGACAAATCTCTCGGCTCTTCTCAAAGGTGTTGAGATAATAGTTTCCGTCGGAGGATACCGGCAGATTGAAAGGACTGTATAAGCGAGCGATACCAATTCGTTCCTCGCGGTTTCGCCTTGCGGAGTCACACCTTCCAATCTTCACAGCCATTGGATTCAGCCAACCAGTAAACAGGAAAGCTCTGGTAGCAAAGATCCGAGCGATCACCGATGCGTTTCAATCCCGGGAAAAAAGCGGTGCTCCGATCTTTACTTTCCTCGGAGTTCGTTACATAAACAAATCGGAAGCCCCTGTTGGAGAGCGAAAACTCCACTAGCGAAACCTGGTATCCCCGATGATAGAAAGCCGCGGGAGGTAAACGTTCCGCCACCGGACACTGCAATTCTTCCCTAGTTTATCGCTCCTCCCCTCCCGAGCTTTAATTCCAGCCCAAGCACTGCCGGACCTGCATTTTATTTGGTGCGACTGTTTTTCCAAGTGTATCGAATCGTTGCGGCCACGGCCTGCCGATCCACCGGCCCGTGAAACAGGATTCGCTGCCGGAGTGGAGATCTGCACCGTTTGCCAAGTACGAATACGAAACGCAAGTTCGTATTTCGGGAACACACTCGAAGGCATCCGTATCAGGAGTGGAATGATCGTTGCAGTAGAACTGCATTCAGCGGCCTGCACTGCCTAATGTTACAGCAAGTAGTAGGCAACTCGAGCGTTTTCCTGCAACCCTACGAGGACACACTTCTCCCCGCTGAGCGTCCTCACTTCACAAGCTCAGCTAACCGAGCGAAATTAAATCTGAAATATTAATCGCTAGTTCTCCAACTACATGCGTTGTGCAAGGCTAATGTTTCTTGAGTCAACAAAGTTCATTATTTC
This sequence comes from Crossocerus cetratus, assembly GCA_963675795.1. Classification (NCBI taxonomy): domain Eukaryota; kingdom Metazoa; phylum Arthropoda; class Insecta; order Hymenoptera; family Crabronidae; genus Crossocerus; species Crossocerus cetratus. Next base: position 19,443,319 of record OY776666.1, on the reverse strand, counting down.
TTTTTTACATATATAAGAGTCCAGTTGTAAATGGTGTTCGCTCTACGAATGACTAGGTTCAATAAAGTCTCATCGAAGCCTCGAATAAGGTATCGAAGGAAAAGTCAGCAGGACCATAAATATAATCCAATAATCATTGGAGCAGTCCATTCTTGATGTATCCTGCTGTCGCTAAGTGTGTTTACGTCAATACCCTGGTTGAGGGTGTTCCCAAAGGGGGCCCGGTTTTTCAAGCTTTCCTCAATGCTTCGGCATCAGCAAAGCTATTGGGGCGAGGCAGCCTCCGCCCCGGGAAACTTCGCGTCTCTTCCCCTCAGGTAGTCCTGATCCCTCTGTCGACCCTCTCAGAGGTAATGAATAAATTCCGAAATAAAGGCAGTCGCATGGGACCCGCTTGACTTCAACGTTTCCCTTTCTATCCTCGAGGCTGCAAATTAACGAGGCTAACTTTTTCCACCTAGGAGAGCTATGCTTCCTCCCTCTTGCTTTTTGGTTCCTTAATTTTCATAAGCAGACCATCCCGAGGCATCTAGTTAGCTCCATCTTAATGTATATTAATGTCCCAGTGGTTCCAGGAGTCTGGGAAAAATATGTTCATACAAAATGCAGAATCGGAGCAGAATGGCCAATGTATTTGCAGAAAATGGACGGACACGTGTCATCCGAATATCGCGCAATATCTACTGGTCAGAACCCGGCGTTTAACATTGACAGAAGTATCGCGCGATCCTCGTGTATTTAATCGTGCAGCGCACACCCCGACTTATTCGTGCATCGAGCCCCTATACATTTAACAGGGCCAGCTTGGAAAACGCGGGATAAACCCACTTCTGTCGCAGTGCGTCGTACCGTGATTCGCAGTGCGTTTACCTCCACGGCAGCTGCGTGTGTGTGTGCGTGCTATTTGCCGGCCGGCGTTTGCGTGAACTCTTATCCGACATTATTGCACATTTATAAGCACATTATATTGCACATTTATAAGCTCTCGTCGTCCACCCTCAACCGCGAAGAATCGGCTAATTAATTTGCCGATGAAAAACAATTGTTCTCGAATGTTTGCGTAATGTGCGTCATACAGAGTTGCCAAAAACAATGGAGCGTTGATGGAGTTGTTATATTTACTTGGAGGTTTCATTGTAGTTAACCCGCGACGGTCGAGTAACGCCCCTCGCATTGTTATTATCGTTTTCATCGTTATTAATTGGAGGCGCGTGGTGTAGTAGACTCGTCGATTACCTGGTGCACAGGGAGGCACGCAAGGCCGACGGTGCGCATTTCATGTTTGATAATCGCGTGCTACCAAATTGCGAATTTAACGCCGATTGGTGCACATTGGTGCGCAGCCCTGCTGCAGCCTAGCGTATACTCCGCCGTGGGGGGCGAGCGCGCTCACGGAACACTTGATTCCAGGTGATTTAATATAGCAGGCCATCGATTGTCCATCGGGGATTCCGAGCGAGCGGGGAGTTCGAAAAGGCTCGAGCTTGATTTTTGACTATCGAGCACCGGCCGGGAACGCTAACTTCCAATTAGAACGGGGAGGCTGGTTACTTCCGTGTGGACATTGCCGGCGGCAATTTCGAGAATTAGTCTCTCATTAGAAATTATCCGAGCCGGGTGGTTTAGAGGCCAGTTAGGCCGGCACGGAGGCCGGCCGGATGCAGCATCCGCTGGACGGCGAAAATAGCCGTCGTTACTTTCTCGGGAAAACTGCAGCGGGCCCGATCCCAATAACGACTGTTGGTTGGAGCGGCGGGTCGGCCTGGAGGAAAAGCGACGCAGGGTCACTGGCTATTATGCAAATATGTAGAGAGAGCGCAGGAGGGTACATGCTGCCGCGAGCGTGCGGCCGAGAGGTCTTCCTCCCCTCGCACACACACGCGCGCAAACCTCTACCAGCCGGCTATATTCTACGAAGAGCCGTTCTACATATAGCCAGCACTGCATTATGCATTTCCGTTCCGGAGAGCCTACGAATCACAGTAATCCGATGTTCACCCTAGTCCCGCTTAAACCGGTGCGTGTCGTTAATGACTTCCATTGATAATTAAAACCATGCGAGGAAAAATCCCTTTAGGAATATCACACGCCGAGTGCGCTGTTCGGCACGCGGGATTTTTTCCCCTCGCCTGTATGAATAAGCTGCGATCGACGTCGGAAAAATTGGATGTAGTAATTAAAAAGTTCGGGGGAATATCGAGCCCGCGCGTGCCCGTATCAGAAACATAATCGATGTAATTACATTATGTAAATAAAGCCATTCTTCAGCACGGGCCGGTATACTACGTATATTCTGAGAGGGAGGAGGAGGAATCTTGTGCGCTCTTTATTCGTGCCGGACAGTGGCAAATATTATTTTTACGCGTAATCGATACTAAGTAATTAGAAGGAGGGGTCTCAGTGCTAATGAGAACGATACTCGCTCGGCCGCGCTCCACGGGCACTCTTCCTTTTTTAATTGCACCCACTCTCGCAGAGGGAAAATTAGTATAACGAGCGAGCTGGCTCCATTAAAAGGGAACTCTCGCAAAATAAGCTACCGCCGCAAAAAACGGCTTTCGGTCGTCGTGCCCCTCACTAATTATGCAACCGAAACTTTGACTCACAATTAAGTTTGCACAACAGAGGCCTTCTTGATTCGGCGATCCTTTCGTTCCTCGCTGACACACATGCTAGTGCCCGGTCGAAAAACACTCAAAAGCGAACCAAAGCCCAATTATCGGCCCTGTTCCACGCTACTATAACCATAATTATAGCGAGCGTACCCACGGACATGAAACGGGCCGGATTAAACAGCATTCTCATTGGTCCCGATGAGGATGCCGGTGCATGTTGAGGATCCTATTGGCAGGATAAGGGAACACAGTGTATCCTCAGCTAACAACAGCCGCCGAGAGAGGATGTTCAGCCGACTACACGTGGTCAGCCGGCGACTCATTTGAATAACAAGCAATTGCGCTCGCAGGTATTAATTAAAAATGACCGAGCGGAAGAACGCAGCCGGGGCTGGTGGGTGGTTGCCGGGCGCAAAGGTGCGACGGAGGCCAAGAGATAAAAGAGTACTATACGCCGGGTGGCGGTGGGCCATTATCATGCAAATTGGGCAGATATATGTGCCGCGAATTTATAAAGGACACCATATTCCGCCGGCTAGTCTAAGTGTCCGCTATTCACCGTTCGTTAGCTGCCTTAAACCGCGCGGGGCGGCCGCTTTAATTAAAATAGTAAGGAATTTACCGCGCGGCCCAGGCGGAGGGTAAAGTGGGACAATGCCGGAAAAGAGTCGGGCGAACAATCCAATTAGACATTAAACCGGAGAAGCACAACGAACACGCCGCCGCACGCGCGCGCGCGCGCTGTGTTTCTGAGATGTGCTTTATTTTCATTTCTATACAATTTCGAGTTAACGGTGTGCCAATTATCCCGGCCAGTCCCCATTCAGAGGGAAGCGGCAACCAGTATCTGGTGAGCGTCGCGAGCCCCGCAAAATCCGAGGGAGAGCTTTCTTCCTCCGGCGGCGGAGAACGCCGCGATAAATTCCCTAATTTACCACCGGCCACAGACAAAAAAGGGCCACGAGTATATGTGTACGTGGTTTATTTGGCTCGTTTTTGTTGCGCCGTCGCCGGGATCCATACAACAAATGGATCAGATAACAAACCCGTCCTGCGACCTACTTAATAGGTCACTCGTGTTCACCATTTACTCTACAAGGATATTCGTAAAAGCTCGCTTTATGCGATTTATCGCCATCTATTTGAAACGAGAATGGCGCTATAAAAAGCGCATACTAGTCCGGATGTTGGTCTCGTTGGCTTATTTTTGTAGAATTGACGCCGCAGTTTACACGCGTTGCGTTTACTTGTCGACTGTTGGTCCGCTGCAGCGGGGATGGAGCTAGTCGATTAAACTGTCCATCAGCGGAAAGTCTGTAGCAAGCGCCTAGGCTAATTCGATGTTTACCCCATCAAGGGCGATCGCTGGCTAATCATGATGGAGAGGCGAGCATACCAATCGCTTTCGCATCTCGCCGGGAGTCGGTTGCACTACGTCGAAAGGCGAGGACGAATGGGCGAAGTGTGAAACAAGATGTGTTATGGATATAACGAGCGCTCCTTGCTCAATTGGATGGCGTTTTATCAATTAAGCGATTTAAACACGGAATCCACCCTCTATGGTAGCCTGTTGGTCCGTTTGTTGAAAAAGCCTCCAAAAGGGAGAAGGACGCGGCAATATCATTGTCGTACCTTCCTCAAGCTCGGATTAATGCAATTTAAACGCTGCTGTAATCAGAGCGAGCGCTAAAAAGCGAATGAAAGAGAAGGAGCGAGTCACAATTAATACGTGCGCGCGTCTGCAATTGAATTAAACTACCCTTGAAATCGTTTGAATTCTCACATTGTGCACTCTACTTCAGCATGGGTCTCAGGATCTCCTCTTGGTCCGCCGCAGCATCCACTTTACTCGAATTCCGAAGCGTCCAGCGACATCGGCTCTAAAATCCCATTACTCCGCGTCCTCCAAGTGTAGCTCAAGCATACTCAGACTTTGCTGGTATTAGCGTGTAAGCTTTGCACATTGTGTTCGTATAAGTTCCACTCGGGATATTTTGCTTAGTCTGGGAAGTCACGAAACCACGAGGTCTCTTTCTGTGGACTTAGCAGTTACAGTCCAATGAGATTCGATTGGCAAACAGAGACGGGTGGATTCAGTCAGGGATTGCGATAGCAGGATATTCATAAGTCAACCTAATGGACAAGAGAGTTCTCCTGATCATTTATTTCCAGCGGAGGATGATTGTTTACTAATGCATCTCTTGGCCAGCTGAGCTCGCCTCGCAAGATCAATTGGATATTGGTGCATTGTTTTTCCCAAAGAGAAATGGTGGTGTCAGTCGTAAATTTGCTAGTCGCGAGCGCATGCCATCAGCTAGTCTGATTCAACCGATCTTGATATTTAGTCAGCTCGCCAACATGGCTCCCGTTAGCTACTCGCTAATGAGCTGATTAGCGTGACTAGGACAGAGGAACAGGTAGAAATCGAGGCCGACTTAACCCCCCCTGTCGCGCGAAACTGCCTTCGAATGAAGTTTCTCTGTAGCTTTCCGGTTAACTCTCGGTCTCCATCCAATTATCCCTAGACAGCTATTACGGATTCCGAGATCGCAAACGTTTTGACGTAAGTAATGAGCATCCTCCGCTGTGCGGGCGATTCGCCTGTTCGTTATCCCGCCGATATGCCAAACTAATCTGAGTTACTTCCCGCTCGCAATCCAAAAGAAGCACGAACAGTGCCGGGAAAATTAGAAGGCGGGGCCGAAGTGTACTTGCTAATAACACTGAAACTGGATAACTAAATTGATCCGTTGACATAACAGGTGACCGGCTGCGAAACATGGCCTTTGCTCGAGAACTCTCGGAACTTATAATTGGATTTTTCGCGTCGCCCCTTCAACCAACGGATTTGCCTATTGATAAATAGCTTGAGGACTCGACGATATCGGAAATTACATTCATTCGAGGACGAGAATCTTTCCTGCTTGGGGAACTAATAAAAGTATCCAAAGAAATACGAATCATCTTAGCTGCAATAAACCACTGCCAAAAAGAAGCTTCGCTATAGATAAGAAACAGGTGTTTGGATATTTAGTGGAAGAAGATCGCTTTTCCTCTCAAAATAAAGAAAAAACGAGGAGCCCGGTTGTAAGCCGCAGAGCTTTAAAGTGGCTTTCCAGGGGTAACATTATCGGAGAATAAGTCGGAAACAAGCTTAGTCGGCGCCGGCATGGGGAATTCGAGGCTAAATATTAAAGGAGTCGACGGTATTGGTATCGAATCAGCATCTCATTGCTGGGTCAGGCCGGCGGCCCTGCCCCAAGAATTGGCTATGTTTACCGTATGTATAAAAGATCAGAGTTCGCATGTGATCCCGCCATTGAGCGGAACCGAACCCCTAGCCGAGTCTATGCGGCTCTCCCGAATACACGCGCATTTTAAAAGGCAAACCCTGGATAAGGAGGTTTTCTGACTGCGCCGTTGGTGTAATGCGCCTTTTCGGGGAAAAGGCGAGGCGAGATCGACGAGCGTATCGAGTGCAGGGCATCGCGGGAGTGTAGGTCGGAGCGTGATCCTTCCCTGCCGCTCTCTGGCACTGTGCCAAAGCCGTTCCTCTAGACAAATGTCCATTCAGTCAAGAGGAAGTAAGCCTTGTATGCTTGCGCTTTGCTTTCTTTGCGAGCGCCAGAGAGCGGAGACGCCATTGGCCGAACTGGACTTCGGAAATCGGTCGCGTGGAGAGAATGCCCTGTAGCACAATTTATCTATGGCTTCAGTAAAACACCCCCGCTCGTTTCTGAAAATCCTTATTCCGTATTCTTCCCATGGAGCATTTATTAGGAGCCTTGAATTTGAAAGAATGCAAATTGAAGCGATGAAATTGTGGATTGGTATAAACATGGTCAGCGAGCTCCAGGAGCTTCGGCTATTCAAGCTCAAGGTCCATCTATGAATTTAAAAAAATTCCTTGCCGCAGTGGAGTATCCCAAGTACTCGGGACTCGGTCTACTCTCACCGTCGAGTATACGGCAGAGCAAACTTTTTTGAAAGGCGCGAGGGGAAACTCTATTTTCCCAGAGCAACCCTTGAAAAGTGGCCTTGATATTCGCAAAAATGGCACGCTGCCACTTTTTTTAAATGTACGGTTATTTTTACACCGCCATCACCTCTGTCTTGCTTGCTTTTGGCCATTGTTCTCGCAAGTTTAAGGACTGCCAAAAGGAAGAATGGCCCGAAGTAAACAGGCTCATCCAATAACAGAGTTCCCCTCATTCTACCACCACCGAAGCGACGCGACGGGGTCACCCACGGAATTGACATTCTATTCTGGTAGCTTTGGTACCGCCAGCCCATTAGGTCAGCGTGCATGGGGGGAGCGGATCAGGCTAAAACAAAGCGAGCGTTGTCCCGGGATTTAGTTGCGGATGTGGGACGTTTATCCGCGATAGTACCCAGGACACCCAACCAAGTAAATCCGGCGACATCCTGCAAGTCCGAGTGGCCCTGGTGCTCGGGAGTTAGGCGAAAGACGCTAACACACTGAGTCAAGATGCAATTCTACGAGGAAATGAAGGGAACAGCCAGCAGCCACTTTCCCAGTGAGAGTGACAGAGTAGGGCAGAGTACGACAGAGTATGGCGGAAGGGAGAACGAGTCAAAGGTCGCAGTTGGTCCTGGGACGATTTATAGGCGTGCGCGGCTCCTTTGAGGACTGTACAAACAGCCTCATTTATTTAAGCGACTTGAAGGATTCCCTCGGCATTACTCTTATGCTCCGAGAGAATAGTAGCGTCTCTCCGCTCCATTCTGGTGTTTTTGATCCTTCATATCCGTTCTGGCGCAGCTAAGTGATCCTACCTCAAAGAATAATTGAGTCTCCTGACCTGCCACTCGATTTTAATATCGGCGAGGGGTACGGCGACCACGCTACTCCGGCGACACGCGTACCATTCTTCGGTTACAAAAGGCTATCCTTGAGATTGCTCTGAATAAGTTGCGAGAAAGCCATCAAGCACTTGATGCCGAGAGCGAGCTTCAATATTTGATCACCACTTGCGACTGCTCTTTAGTTTCGCTTTTGGGTAATGTAACCGTGCGTTAGAGGTGTTCGTCGATGCCAGTAATGAACAATAACAGTAATCTGGAAATGTTAAATATAATTTCACTGGGAATTCTGCAAGTTGAGTAAATCGAATAATTGGACCGATTAGTTCAGCTAATCGTTCCTGTTTGACAAATTAGCCGAGTACAGTATACCTGGAGCCGCTGATTAATAATGGTCGATTAGGCATCCCGCACACCCTTCGTATTTGTCTTCCGCATTGATCGAGAAGTCCTGCCAAGGACTCACTCTCGCGCCATAACAAATGACTAGTCCGTCCGCCATTCAGGTCGACGTAAAAAGCGCAAGCCTACCCAGGACGCACATCGCAGATCGGCTGCGGGAGATATATCGTCCTTGGAGAGTAGGAGGTCTCGACTCGCCGCAAATTGCTTCGAATGAACAAAACACCAGGAGTGTGGCGCGAAGGACCAACAGAAGAAATGTCATCGGTGAGTCCTTTAAGCCAGAGTTTCTATTACTCCGTTGCATGCCACATTTCCCACTTTAATCCTAGGTTGCTTCGATACTTGATCTAAACAAAAATTGAAAAATTTGATTGAGTTTACAAAAGCAATTAGTGCAGCAAAAGCTAGTAATCGGCGGGATTAATTGGCAAACGCAGTGCCAAAGTGATTATAGATCTTCATAAAGCGAGATGAGGTACATAAGAAAATCTTGAAATAGAGTATCGCGATTGAGACATCCGGAATAAGAATGTCCTCTGCAGTAAGCTGCAGCGAAATTTTCGGGAAAGCCTGTAATCTCGGTCAGCAAAGATCTCGGTCAAGATCGCGAAGCCCGCAGGCAAACGTCGCCCCGAGACACCAGGATAACGTTCCATGCGTCAGGACTATTGGTCCTCTAAGTTGGCCACAAAGTTTCGTACTCAATTAAAAGTTATAAATGGGACTGTTCCGCAGGCTAAAGCCTCTTGCCCACCCTCCCGGCCTCTCCTGATCTGGTTCCCTCGTGTGCGGCCACTGGTCCATGCGGCAGAACCAGGCAGTGATCGGCTGCGCAGCGAAAACTAGGCTAATTTCGCTCCTCGAGCTGACTATCCCCATTAATTCCATCCTCTTTTTAATCCCGTGCGCGCAAACTGCTTGCTGCCGGATTATCGCGGGGGTGCCGGCAGCCGGCGGTGCAAAGAAAATCTTGCTGAATACGTGGGAAGTAAAGATTAAGTCCGAATGAAGTTACGAGGGACTGGACGCTCAAATCCGATAACAGCTTGATGCAATATTATTCGCTTCCCACCCTTTACCCAAGATTCGCGCTTTATCGGGGCCATTTATCCGGACGCTTTCTCCAGGGGTATATATGCGGACGTTTTGAGAAATCATGAAAACTCGGGGGAAGTTAGTTATTCAAGAAAATGGAAGGATGCTCGGGGATCGGCGATTCGCGGCGGAGTTAAGTCGCATTTCACGCAATTTTCCCGGCGGCCCGGAAGCCTCGGGCAAAGCAACGCTTAGCGTCGAGCAGCGCCGCCGTTCTGGCTTAAACATGAAGTACAAGCACGATAGCAGCCAGCGTGTGCTTTACTGCCGACTTTACGAGGCGATAAAAATAGATAGGATCCGATTCCGTCCCGGTGCGGAGGAGGTACGTTTGAGGGACCATTATTAAAGCAGTTGTCACGCGAGCCCGACATATCAGACCTTTATCCTCGCGAGCCGTTCCTCTCACGTGCAGTCGCCACCGCGTGCAAGGCGAATCTCATTTTTTACAAGCGCTTCCGGGAGTTGGGACTTGGCGTTATCAGGGGGACCAGGAGTCAGCTAGTTACTGAGACGCCCGGAATCACGGCGATAATAATTAATCTCGAGGATTATCAGAGGGCGGTGCAGGAAAGGTACATACACTGCGACTCGAGAGAAACTTTCTCGCTGGACTTGTGGGAAATCTTCGAACAAGACTTCCGGTGAGTGAAAACCGGTGCGCACTGTGCAAGACGCCCTTGGAGATTTTGTCTCCCTTGAGACAAGAAAATTGAACTTTTACTGTGCATTTTCTTCGTTGTTCGTTCTTTAAGTATTATGTTTCCACGATTTTAAAGGACTTCTCGATTTTCTCTCGAATTGGCGTAACTGGCTTCCGCTCTTAATTGTGGAACATTATTTCAAGGGTAGATTGTAGGCCGAGCTCATTCCTGTCCACTGTCAAGTCCAGCTCCGTTTACTAATTACTCGTAAATATCGGCGTCGGATGTTACATGTCACGCTCTCGAGGGACAGGGAGAGAGTGGGGGAGCTGATTAACAAACAATACGGTGGAAGTGCGGCAGTCGAGTGGTGTACGTGTGTGTGTCTCGGAGGTTCTGCTTCCCGAATCGATTGCGAACACTGCCGGGCGACCTTGTTCCTCGGGATCCTCGCTGTCTCCTATGACAAGCAGACCGGCCCAATAGGACTTGTCCACTGCCGAGCAGACTTATCAATCAAGCTCGATATCGAGCTCGGCCGAACCAGCCAATTGCTTTTTCAGAAACTCCTACAATACGATTTCGGCCCGAATCAACCCTTGAAATTAAATTTCTTCGGGTACAGACTATTGCGCTAGCCGAAACAAGAAGATCCAATCAATATTAACTAACACTTATTTAGACAATTTTTCAATTTTTAAAACCTCGAGGTTGGTGTGTCTCTATTGAAATAATCCTTTCATCCGAGCGATATTGGGCAAGCGATTGGTGCACTAATGCTGCCATAATTTCTAGGAGAATTATCGAAGGATGTGACGGTAAAACAGTGTACCAGAATGCACCTGGGAAAATAACCGAGAAGACCATTTGAGGGTCGCATATGTGGCGATGAACAGGAGGCTCGTTATTAACCAGAGCATGCGGGCGAATGGGCGGCCGGGAAAAAGGCGAGGTGGTCGTCTAATGAAATATTAACGACTTGGACGATGCAGTTTCCCACGGGAGTTTAAGCCACGTAATAAACGCCTCGCTATCGAGCCAACGGCTCTGCCTCTCCTCCTCTTCTCTTCTCCTCTCTTCTCCTCTCTTCCTCTCTTATCAGAGCACATTTTGACCCCCGAGCATTCGCTTTAAAGGGCTTCTCAAGATAGCCTTATAAATACGAGCGAGTCACGTTGCGCAATACCAGCTAAATAACCAAATCATTCCGATCGCTTGCCAGTTTTAATGCATTTTCTTGGTTTCTGCATTGCCCGCAATTCCCCAGGCTATTCAAGCTGGACGAACCAAAGCTTGCGAAACGATACGACTCGTTTCAGGCCATTGTTCGGGGGGTGAAAAAGTGCGGCGCTGACGTCGGAGAGAATAATAAGCGTGGAGGCCTGCGAATTCCTGATTAAAAGGAACAATTAGCGAGCACGCACCTGCCGATGTGATAAATCGGGTTTGTGTGAACGGCGGAAGGTTGAATCGCGCTGAATTCGATTGGGAAATCGGATAAAGGGAGGAACATCGAGAGAGAAATCAGATACTTTGGAAAAATAGTGGAGGTGCGGTTGCAATGGTGATGCTCGGCGGGCCAGTAATAAGCCGTCATAGTTATAAGTGATAAATCGCGAGCGCGCCGCCAACTATCAACCGATTGCCAACTGGCTTGCCGATATAAATCTTGGAAGATTTATTGCCGAGCGGGCAAAAAAAATGGCCCCGAACAAATGGCGCGACTCAGCCCGTCCGTGTAGCTGTTGGTGTGCGAGCGCCCGCACATCGACGTGCGCCGAGTAGGATTGTTGCTGGCGATTTTATAGCACTGCCGAGCGCTATCCGCGATAAATGTCGTCAATCTAGAGATGATAAATCGTCGGCATTCAACTCTTCTTCCGTTATCGGACTATAGCTATCGAACTCTTGAGAATTGCCAGGGTCAGCCCTTGTCCAGCGAATTAGCACTGAGGTGTCTAATGACAGGCTGTCAATAGAACCACTAACAATAACAAGGCACAGGTCCTATCTGATTTATGCAGCGAGCCAGAGAAGTGGCTATTATGGACACGTACCATTCGCGAAGGGTATCGATTTATTGATGCATATAATTCTTTCAATGGTCATATTTAAATTACCAATTGACTTCTCGCGGAAGCAACTGTCTCGTTAAACATTTCCCTCGTTTACCGAGGAGAAAATAGATTCGATGGTTCGATCCATAAAGAAGGGAGTTATTGCGAGGAATTCGAGGTCGGAATTAGATTGTCAGCACGACTTTTTCATCTGCCTGCCAACCAGCCGGAGGTAACGATAAATCGAAACACTAACCGAAATTGCGAAAGCAGTGGGCCCACGCACGCGCCGTAATTCAACGATGCGCGCTCCTGTCGAAGCGAGAAAAAGCCAATTTCTCAATTACCGTTGGTCAAATCTGCCCTCTGCTATCTATCAGTTTGGCCCGATCTATTTTTCATGTTTTTCCAAATCTGTTAGTTTTGCCGCGTGAAAGTCTATCTTTCCCAGCAGTCGCTTTAAGAGTAATGCATTTCCGGGCAATTAAAGCGGCGAGGATTTCCAAGGAGCGAAGGAGAGATTTATACGCTTTAAATGAGTTACGGTTCTACACTCGCCTTTGCACCAGCGGACAAAGCACTTCTCGATCTGTTGGAGCCAGCTCGGGGCTTCTCGCAGTGAGGAGAATCGAATTAATGGAAATTACGAGCGCCTATAAATCGTGCGGTACAGACGCTTATTAGCACGCCCCTTCTCGCAGAGGGCGGCGCAATAATTCTGATACAGTGTTGTCGTGATAAATCCCCGGGATTCGAAACATACGTGGCGAGGAAGCCTCAGTTATTACTGAGTCTATGTGTTTCTGGCTCATTCAGTGAGAGTGGCAGGTATTAAAGACGGAACTTTAAATATAAAGGACTTTCGAGCCTTTAAATTGCCATGCGTCTGAACGTCTCAAGTAGTTTACTGGGTACTTGGTCGAATAAAGATTCTAAGTCTTTAAGACCCCCGGGATTCCTCGGTACACTTTATTACAGGCGCGAGGATTATTTGCCTTTCATCATTGAATTTGCCTCAGTCTCTTGCGTGTACTTAGACTCCCGTGACTTTGATGCGTGTCCTCCTGTGAACTTTCCCCTTGTCGTCTCGTTCGAAACTTGGCTGAAAGCTGCGAGAATAACCGGCTTTCCCCGGAATGTGATTTAGAGCTCGCTCATTAGCTAATTGTGAGGCTCGGGAGGTGGTTAATATTTTAACAAAGCGGAACTTGAACTTCCGGATAAGTCGGCCTTCGTGAACTTTCCCTTCAAGACACGCGGCAACGCGGAGAGGTGGCTCGCAACGGGTGACAGGGAAGCCCTTCGCGTAGTCCGCTATGCTGACAGTCTGTTATGCTTCCTCGCCCTGAGTGCCGTGTAATTGCCTTTTGACTCCTGCGCATGATACTATGCTTTGCCTCTAAGGACAAGCTTATACATTTTTAATGGTCTGCACGCAAGATTGTTCTGGATCTGTCGGCGTATTCTCCTAGAGAATTGCTCCTTGATGCGTCAACAACACCCAGCAAACCTTGGTACATTCCTTGTATTCTTTTCTTTGAGTCCCAGCAATTGTTTCCAGCGAGCACTAAAGCACTCGTTTATCAACCTGTTCCTTTCTGCTACTCCTGAAAGTCGAAGCGTTCTTATCAAAGCCGGAGGTCTGATTGAACGGCGAGACTTACGATGATGTGTGAATGCAGTTTGTTAGCTGTCAGAGACCGGGCCCGGCCCGGCCGGGATTGCCCCTCGTAATTAGTCAGGGACAGACTGCACATCTTGGAGCAGCGACCACTTGCGCGTCCCCCGAAGTTGCACTTAATCGGCCGATTAATCATACGTCACGTAAGCTGCATCAGTGCGGATGCTGAGACCCACGTAACAGTGGAGCACTCGCAATGTATACCCAGTCCACTAAGCAGTATCGAGTTCGAGATTGCTGCCATTTGATATCAGTCCCTCATGACCGATTGATTGTCCAGGCTCAGTTTTCCCTGTGTCGTTACCAGTCGATTTCCCAATCGAACAGAGTCGATAGGGCGAATTGGGTCAGGGAAATTCACGCATGTCGCCGCAGTGGTGGTGAAAGCGAGTTTGCGTGCCGGTGTAATATCGGAAGAATAGTTGATTCTCCGGTCTAGTCCTGAGTAGCAGTCTGAGCCCTACTTATAGGGGATTCCGCAGGTATACAGGACACGTGAATTCCCGCCCCATAACTCTCGAGGAATTGGGATGCAGTGCGAAGCCGAGGGAGGAAATCGTGCTGACGGCAGTCCGATGGATTCCACCTCTCCAGCGACAATGGGGAAGTGCAAAGAGAAATGCTGTGTGGGCAGAGGATTCTTCGCGGACGTCAATATATGAACTACACTTGTCCGTCCATTCGAGATGGATTCTCTGCAGGCTCCATTCATCGGCATTCTCACGGAGACCTACCTCTTCTAGCGACGTCCCTAACTCTTTTCTCACTACGGGAATTCTCCCTCTATTTTTCTTTCCCCCTCCCTCCGTCGGAGAATCGAGAGGAACGGGTAGAGGGAGACTCTATCGTCGGCCGACTCTTCGACGGGTCCGATTTTCCTCTCGAATTTCCCGGACTCCCTCAAATTCGATTTTCATAAGTCCCGGTGCTCCTCGTCGACGAGTGGCCAAGCCGGGCTACAGTGTGCTCCGCGGACCGCTCTAATTCAGGACTGGGTAAATCTAATTTTGCTCTATTTCACCGCAGTTTCGGGATGCTTGTTTGAGGGTTGGGATATAGAGGAGCTCGAGAAATCTCGGTGTAAAGAGAATTTTTATCATATCGGCCTTTTTTCCCCTGCAACATATGAAAATATGAAATATATGTTTCTAATATGCCGCGAGGTGCGAGTACTATCTCCTCGAGAACCAAACGCGTTTCCCCGATACATTTATCTCTCGCTCTCAGCAGTCGGTTCAATTTTTCGTCGCCAGGATCGAAGTGGCGTTCCCGAGTTGCCAACAAATTTGGAGATCATGAAAAGCGGAAAACCCTCTTGATATACTGCGCCCGGCAACACACAAACTTCGCGGGATATCAGGGGGAATTTTTCGGGGTCTTACAACTCCGACGTACCTAACTTTCGCTCGCGCCCTTTTTATTATCCTATTCCCGGGGTCGGCGAGAAGACGCCTTATCAAGCCCCGAAAGGAGTGTCGCCAGCAAATAACATCGGGCGAGAGTAACTTTAAAATCCGGCATCTCCCATCTGCCAGCTGCTCAAAGACAAGAATCTGAATCGATCTCCGTAGTTTGCCAGTCCCAACCCATGGAGAGCAGGAAATCGAGCGGACGTAAATCAGTGCTGGCTCGAGAACAATCGGATTGAATCCAGTGTCAAGTGATGCGTTCTACTAATCAGGGCTTCATTGAGACGACGATACTTAATGGATTTCCCATAGTCGCTGCTAACCAAGAACATCCTCCGCTTGATGGATGCTGCTTCCGTGTTCCAGTGTTCCATTCCAACTAGTTCTAACCGCTCGAGTCCCTCAAAGAAACAACTCGATTAATTGATCTTGAATAAGATTAAGGGAAGAAAACTAAATTCGAGAAAATATATAAAGACTAGCCATACCAGTCCCGTCTGGAAGAGAGTTGTATTGTAGGAGAAAGATTCAAGTTGCTCGCGTCGAAGGTCGAAGTCGAGGTAAAGCCGACTTTTCTACTTGCCGCTCACCGATAGCCCATTAAACTTCCCGGGAACGTCTTTTCCCGAGGATTTCCGCACCATTGCACCGACAGCCCGCCATCCCATCTCACCGTGCAAGCAGTGTAAACGACCGCAGTGCCCGATGTACGCGCGACACTGACTTTTCTAATAGATGCCTGCGGAGTAAGAGTCAGTGTTACACTCTGCCACGTTTCATTCGCTACGGAAAGCCCCGGCTGAAGGTTGAAGCATTGATATTACGTTAGTGATGGTTTCGCTGAGTTAGGCGAGGACAGTTGGATCTTGGGGATTCGGATCAGCTGGAATCCAGGATTTCTTGTAGACTCAGGATCCTCACCTTGCCCTTTCCACCGTAACTAACTCTCCACGAGTCTGCAGACTATTCTCATCATTCATGGATAAAATCGATTTCACTCAATCAAAATACCACTCTAATTGTCCAGAAATAATATGAATCGACAATTATGCGAACACCTCATCCGAAATTTCACATATAACCGTGCGATATCGTTTGGTCCAGTTTCGCCAATCAGTCCGCTCATTAACGCCCAATTGGTTCATACGCCGATAGAAACGCACTGTTGATAATTCCCAGGCATTGTCCCGCCGGAGAGGACGAGGCAATCGGGCGAGCGTTGAATGAAGCGGTCATTGCGGTAAAGAGTCCCGGAGTCCGTGGACGCAAGTCAATATTTGCCGGCAGCGAGGTTTTCGCGCGAGCAGCCGATGCTCGTGTTGGCCGTAGATTGTCGGTGCACGCGCTGATAGACAACTGGCAGAGGGAGCTGTCTCTGTGGTGGTAGACAGTGGGATACGTAGGAGGAGGAGGAGGGGACTAGAGCCGGGGCCGGCGTGGTGCGAGGATAATCACAGTAATGGGATTGCCATGGCCGCGTAGCCCTGCGGCCGAAAGGTCGTCGCGATGGAAATTTATTATGCGCAACGTGCGAACCCGTGCGAATCGGACCACCTATCGCGCCCACTCTCGCACACACCCGAGGAGCACGTGTGCGCATCCGCACGTGTGCACTCAGCGGTGTACGGTGTTGTGTGTAGACGTCAGTCCACGGTAACATCTGACTCAATTAACGCGACGCTAATTGGTGCGGCGTTCGTGTCAGACCGACTATGTTAATTCCATTTTCTCCGTGGATCCTCGCCTGTCCCTACTTATGCCATTGACTCCGAGACTCCTGGTTATTGATACCTGTAACTTGTGGGGTTTGTAAATATAAAACTCTCAGTAACTGACAATCCCGGAAGTTGCTTCTCAAAAATGTCAGACCTTCTTGAAAAAGCTATTAAGATGATGCGTTGAATATTCAAGAGAAGAAGGTCGTAGAATCCAGTTTTACGGTATAATTCGAGAAATACGAAGCCTCTGCGCGTTTGCGCCGGAAATTGGTAAACTTCGATGAAATATCGACTTTAATAAAAGTCTGTTACAAAGTAGAAGTCTCACGGTTAGCCTCAGTATTTCATCAGTAACCAATAACTGCGCAACCGCGCGATGAGAAATTCGAAGCGGTTGATGATTGGCGAGGGAATACTTGGGAATCCGTCCGGTGGTTATCCCGGCCGATCCTGCGAGCATTAAACTTCCAGGATAACACTGGATCCTCCGGCGAACAAATCGGCCCGCTAACCGACTTACGCGGCCTTTCCGCATTTTCCCGTTCACTTCCATTGGAATTCGTTACGGGAAACCACAGACTAGGCCGGTAAACACATTTTTCTTTTAAAGAGAGAAAAAGGGCGTCGAGCAGAGGGAAAAATAGAACTCGAAAAAGGTATGTTCTCTTGTGTTCTGTGGAGTCCGCGCATTACCTTGTTAGGATTAGGAAGCCTCAGCTGCAATTTTAAGTAGATTAGGCGTCGGCCGGGCGGGCAAATATACTTCGATTCACTGGCGGAACGGTTACTTGTTGCGCGAGTCTCGAGCAGGAGGATTAGGGGGCGAAAAAACCTATGTGAATTAATGCCGCGAGGTGCCGTTGGCTGGGAGAATTATTCTGCTTACGTGGGCCAAGCGCGCAGGGTTCGAGAAGGTAAAAGGTGCGGGAATTAAAGAGGATCAGCGTGCGGCTTGGGCGAAAGGGCGAGTCACTTTCTAGCGAGCTTTAGTTCACTTTGTAGCAACGAGCCAGGCTCAACAACAAGCAAGGCTCTCGCATCTTGGCTGATTTACAGGGCGTGGGATCCTCCTCCCTGTTTCTCGTCAGAAATAGCTCGGATCGCGAGAGAAAGGGCTTGAACATCGGCCTCTCTGTCCACAGTACGTGTGCACATAGCACCATCTCGAGAAGGGGGTTCATTCTTCAAAAGCGTTGTTGGAAAGTGCAAGCCACTCTCCTGATGATGGCGAGCACTCGTGCCCACTGGCGCCGTTGGCTCCGCTGCGGACTCGAAAATTGCCAGCACGTGCCACTGTTTGCGTTACTTCTCACATTATCCCCCGGCCGGGTGCGCGTCGCGCAACGATGGAGCCGTCGAGTCCTCGTTCACGTTGTACTGGCTGAAATCGGCCTGGGACACGACTCTCCGGCTGAAAGCTAAAGTGCGGTCGTCCCCGGAAAATCCACGGTCCCGGCTCCACTGAAATACAGGATTTCAATTACGGCAACCCTTGCTCGTGTAATAAGGGAATCTCGTGCGAGAGTTGCTTGTGCGTAATCTCGGGGTGGAAGAGTCGAAGAGTACGTTTGGGTGAACCGAGAACCGAAGTGAGACTGTGTCGAAAGAGGCGATTAGGAAGAATAGACTGTCAGCAAGTGATCTATCGAGGGGTGGAGAATTATTCGAAGATGGGTACCAGCCACCTAGGCCACGTAAATCTTTCCTCTTCATTATGCACGCTTCTTGCGCAAGACTTTCCTCGCGATTCTCGCGGTAAAGAGAGCAAAGAGGCGGCGCGGTGTGTGCGCTCCACTTGGCCGTATCTACGCAAGATTACGTGCTCGCCGTAATCGGCCAAGTCGGGCTCTGGAGCATCGCCAAATCGTTTCGACGTTGCCTTCTTCTAACGCGGCTATATTTCAATTCGTCTTAGCCGCCGCCGCGTATTCCACTCGCACACACACGCGCGTGCACAGCCAAGAGCGCAACCGAGGGAAAAGGCGAGATCGCGCACCAGAAGAAGGATCGTCGGAATCCTGATTCCCCAGTCTCGAACTGGCAAGTTCCGGGGCTTGCGACTTTGCGGCGCATTTGTAAAAGTCCTCCGTAAAACTCCGTTTGACTCGGCTCGGGCAGGATCGCCGCTAAAATGTGGAATGAAAGTCGAGCTGCGCCAAGAATGGCACTCCAAGTTGGAGCCTCGGGTTTTGGGAAACTGAAAGTCCTCTTATTTACTTGAGTTGCGGGAGTTTACTGTGCTGCGAACCAAACACTTTCTCGTTGTTAAAGTTTCTCTAGAAAAAGCTTAGGTTGTCGAACGACATTAATATGTAAAACTAATAAAACGCTTGCCGAGATGGCTGGCAATTTTCTGATGGAAAATGCGAGAACCGATATGCAATGAAGGAATTCGTAGAGATATCTCAGGGTGGCTAAGTGGTCAGTGTGTATAGGCAATTTCTCGGTGGCAGGATGCTTCTGCGGGTACAAATTGCTAGGACACTGATTACGAATTGACTGGCGTTACGAGCGCCGCCACCAGAAGCTTCGATCCACCCTCTCCCGGGTTTGCCTCTGTGTTCCTCCCAAAGATCGGGCCAAATGTTCAATCTTCGACGTTGAACGCGCATTAACTCCGATTATCCGGTAATCACCGGTAATTAGTTAGGTCGTGAGCGGACTCGGCGCTGGCTGCGTTTGAAAACCCGTGATCAGGCAAGATTCAACGCCGTGAATCACGAATCAGCCCTGAATCTCAAAGCTCGACTGGAGATTTGCTGCGGCGCTCGCGTAGAAATTCGACATCGACATTTCCGAATCGCGCCAGTTTTCCTGCCACTGCGCCGAGGAGTTCAATCGGATTTCTCAAATACTTATTCACATAAATCATTCGCCTGCACATACCACTTGATACCGAAATATCCAACGTTCTCTGGGAAAGCTATAAAGTGTAAATATGTGGAATCCCGCGGGTTTCCCACGGCGGCCGACAAAAAAAAAGCAGCCACCTAAACTCTAAAATGCATTCACATAACGTTTTCATTGGAGCGCGCAGTTTCCATTCCCGGGCAGGCAGCTGAAATATTCGCCGGATAAACTTGGCTACGGTCTACACTGTTAAACCGCCGTCGTGCGTAAAACCATAACTAGCCGAAATACGCTCGGCAGTAAAGGGCGAACGGCCGAGCCACCTCCGTTTATAAAAGTAAACGGCGAGCAGTTGTAGTTTGAGTGCATTACCGCTGCACCGCCGCGCTCAAAGGTAGGTGTGGTTTATAGCTGGGTATGGTATGAGGCCGGCCGAGGGTCTACATAGTTTGGCCCGAGACCTCGAATCAGTTGGGTGCGGCATGTAGATGAAGCACTTCGACCCCGAAAGTGTGTTCCATGCCGCTCTCCCTCTCTTGGCCTAATCACATATAACTGCTAGCAATTTGAATTTCAGCGAGGACCGTTTCACCCCCGAATCGACACCGGGGAAATTCTTTGCGGCCACCGCAGCTGTACCGCACGACAGTCTGTCAACCATGTTCGCGCAATAACGCCCGGAATTCTCGTGTGAATTTAAAATTATGTCAATCTGGGGTGAGCAGTGCATTAAAGGGAATTGTTCCTTGACTCTCTCACTGCCACCTGGCTTTATTAGGCTGGGGATGCTTTGGAGCACACTTCGCCGCGTTAATTAAAAGTTGCGCTTAAGCAGGCTGAGATGCAGATTAAAAATTAGTCGGAGTTAATGTATAAACTAGAACTAAGTCGAGAAAGGCGGTCGAGGCCTGGATCAACGCTTAAGGAGCAACCAAGGGAAACTTTGGTTTCCTAAGGAGATTCCCATGGCTGACTCTCGCAAACTTTGACTCCGTGTGTGTGTGTGTGTGTGTGGGTACGGGTGCGCACGGTAGTGCTTTTACCCCAGCAATGCAGAATTAAGATCGAATCCCGGCGTTTAACATGTAAATTCCACCTGTGCGTTTCTCTAAATAGTTGGCGAATTTCCGGCGAGAGGCAAGCGTCGATGAGCAATGTGCTTCAGAAATAGGTGACATAGTTTCCATTCCTTCCCGCATAAATTATTATCCTATCAAAATCATCCTCACTTTCCTAAACCTACATACACGAATTTTCCAAAACTCAATCTTCCAAGCTTCGAACTCATTAGTCGATGCTTCATAAATTTCATTTTGAAATCGAATTTGCCGGCTGGAAACTTGCGTGTGAGCCACCGCTCGAAATCGCAGAGGCGCCGATTCTCAGGAGCGTCAATGCCCGCACGTTGGAAGAAAGATCCGAGTAAAAAGGAAGGATTGGCGAGCTACGAATTTCCTACACCGTACTTAACTCTGGCGAGGTTGACGTGGGCAAATAAAAGAGGACCTTTAAAAGAAGATAAACGGGAAAAACGAGCAGCAAACGGAAAAGTAAGGATGGCCTGGCAGCCTGCTCGAACGAGCTCCCGCCGTACATTCGTTATCGCTAGAGTGTCGAGGATATCTGCGCGCCCTGCTGGAGCCTCCGGCAACGGGGACGAGAATCCAATGCGAATTTTAACGTGATACCCTGCGTCGCTGGATACCGGAGTCATTTATCTGGCGCACTATGAGCAGTATAAATGAACTTTCATATACCGCTCTATCTGCTCGCCGGAGAACTAGCTGGCAGCTTTGAAGCTTAATAATTACACGCGAGCTATTAATCAACTGGGTGGCTTGAGTGCGATGAAAATAACAGGCATCGCAGTACTTTCAGTATGTATTTCCGCTTTCACCTGATGCCCTTTTTGCGCCCGGAACTTTACATCGTCGTAAATACTACAATAAATGCAGGGGATGTTGCAGTTTTGCGTATAATAAGAAAGAACTCGAACAAACCAGTGATTTTTAATGGCAAAAAATATTGTTTGGCGTATAACTTGGCGTACGTTCAAGGACGAAGCTAGAACCACCACCTACATCGTCGTCCTCTCCTTGCGAAATTCTCCTCAGCGATCTTTGCCAAAAGTTGTTGCTCCCCTGAGCCCACTATTTCATACAAAGCCGTCAATGCGAAATCTGCCAATCTCCAAGACCTTTGAAATCAGGCGGCGAACACTGGAATCTTTCAGGGTTAAAGAGTAATGGGAAATCGATGGATCGAAGAGGCTTCCAATCTACTGAAAAACTCATTAAAAGGAAAGAAGTGGGAACTCGTGAATAGCACGGCATTACTTTGTTCCGAGAGTCGCAGGTAATCGTAAATGCGATTTCTGAAGAATATGCGAATAACAATTATTCCTACGATCACGAAGCCAAGCTCTCCGGTTCAATCCAATACGGGCCAACGACAAATAACGGAACGGTGAATCTTCAGGATCGACGCACTAATTAATACAGCAGTAGAGAGTGAGGGGGTGGCAGCGGAGAAAATGCAACTCATCAGAAAATCCCGTAATTTCTTTCAGCTATCAAGTCACCAGCCAACTTCTCCGTCGAAGCGTTAAAATTCACCGGTGCCTTTCGAGATTTATCTTGGCCGGCGGCAGTAGCAGTGGCATCGCCGCCTGGCTGAAAGGGCTTCGTTAAAGCGCCTTAAAGCTTTATCAGGATAAAGAGAGTACAGCGCGGCGCCTTTCGATAACCGTTCGAAATCGATTAGGCGAGTGTTCGCTGGTATCAGAGATTCTTCCGCGAGAATGATTTACATGAAAGTAAGAAAGCTGGACGGAGAAAGGAGGGGGTGGGGGGGTGGTTCTAGGAACAGGTGACCTGGAACCAGCTGCCTCCAAGGCATCCGCATGCATACATACATACAGAGGCCTCACTTATATGTATAGGAGCGACGCGAAATAAAGGACCGGGCAATTCTCCTCTAGTATGCCATTGTTCGCGCACTCTGCCATCCAGCTCCTGTTGCGGAAGTGCGCGCAACTTAAAAATGCTATGCACCCGACGACTAGAGAGAAAGAGAAAAATTCCCCGAGAGACATTTCGAGGGTACGCCGAGAATGCCGTCGTGGTTTCAGCATCATAACGCGCGGGGACTTTTAGTTAACCGGCACAAGTAATTCAGGGTCCAAGGAATCAGCAGTTTCCTCAGAAGAAATAGATCAATTCTCCTCGGGGGAGGAAGGCACGGTCCAGAAGGGAGGATTTTAAATTCAAATCAGGCAGGGTAACTCGATCCCGCCAGGGTAGCTCAGCCGGCGCCTCGTCAAAGAGGCTAACGTGAATTCTCAAACAATTGTTGCGCCCTAATAAAATCATGGCGCGCCAGTATAATCAAGAACCATTAGGACAGCAGCCTGGAGGATATGCTGCGAGGGATACTGTTATACCGGCCTGACAAGGCTTTCACTCGTAAACAGAGGGTCGGTGCGTGCGGATTTGCATGAAAGAGCCAACCCTACCATTTATTGGCTCCCCCTTCTTCCCCGCCCATCGCAACTTTCCTCGTCTCCAGCGTGTTGTTATCCGGCCAAGGCAGTTCTTGGTCGTTAAAGCACCCGGTAGCTTTCACTTCTGCTTCAAGTAGGAAGAACTAGATCACCACTGATAAGCGAGATACGTGAAAAGGAGGGGCGACACGGTTGAAAGATTCTATAACATAGTTTAGTTCGCCACTAAGATTCTTTGCTAAACAAATCGAAAAAGTGCTGGTGAAAGATCATATTTACTATTTGGACTTGACATAGACGTTGATATTTATATTTCTAGTGGAAGAAAAATCGCGGGAAAAGCGTGTGAGACTCCTACACGTCACAGCCTCAAGTGTGGTCCACTGTGGTCCATTCCACATCGGACTCTCCCCGTAACCAAGTACGAAAATAGAGAAAAGGGGGTGTTTGAAATGGTGAAACCGACGGAAGATGGTAAAAGGGGAAGAGCAAGGAGGTTTTGAAATGGGAAAGGTTCGCAGAGAGGAAATGGCGGGTCCGTGGCTGCCGATAGTAGAAATGCAAATTTCTGTTTAAATTCTCACCGGAGCGGACGTTCTTCGATTCCTCCCGCAGAGGGTGGAAAGCGCTCGTGCTCGATGGGAACTGAAGGAAGACTTTGGCTATGATAGGAGCTGATGATACAGACTGTAAAACACCATTACTACTATGTTACCCGCAAGGTCTCTGCCATTAAGAAACTTTCTCCTCATCGGGAATCTTAGCAAGCAAATGAGATCGTGTTTTTCAATCCTCCAGTTTTTCGTGCAGGATAATATTGAACTTCGCCTGAAAGGGATACAAGGCGAAAGCGTTGGAGCAAAAAGGAAGCCTGGATTTTCCTTTGAAACGTACTCCTTCGTGTATCGAGTCGCGATAGTCTCCCGGTTACATTGAATCTAAATTAGAAGGTACCTCATTTCCTTCTCAAAGCGATTCGCTGAAAATCCTGAGTAGGTGCGAACGAGCTCTTTCTCTCTCCATCCCTCCGTACCGTGGGTAGATGGGCGAGCATGATGCGGCCGCGCTTGTCTTCGAGTCTTTCTGCCGGCTCAATCAAACAGAGCTTTAAAGATAAAAGGCGAGAACGAGCCGAACCGAGGCAGAGCGAAAGAAAGGTGAGTAGTGAGTAGATAGGTGGCGGTGTCGACGGGTTGGTAGCGGTATAGATCTTAGGAAAGTCCTCCTGGTAGACACATGCCCCGACGCGACGGCCGAGGAAGGTACGCTCATCCTCAAGTGCCATCAAGGATCTCGAAGAAACGAACGGCCCACCTTCTTCCCTTCCTGCGGCATCCACTCGCCAACTTTGTCCCACGTCCCTTCTACCATTTCTATCTGTTTGCTATCCGGAGATCGGCTGCGACCACTCCGACTCTACCAGCCCTTTCTCCCCCTCTGCCGCTTTGTCTTCCGGACACCTCTCGCACTCGCGTGCCTTTATCCCCGTATGTACGTACCCGGGTTCTTGCCGGGCTGCAATACATTTCCCCGCCAGTGCATGGAAAGAGAGCGCGGTGCTTAGTTCGCCCGTTGCACACCCTCGACACACACTTCACGAGATTGGACTCGGGGAGATCTAGTGTGTCACACTGCGTTAGCGCCCCACGCTCTGCGACCTTTTATTCCGGCGCCGGACTTGAAACAATACTTCGATCCCGCCGGTAGCTGCCGAGCTCCTCGGTGTATTCTTCACTCCATCGGAACTTGGAAACAATGGTATGTGCCTGCCATGTGCGGCCGGGAAGTGGCAGGAAACAGCGATCGATTCCCTTAGCGCGCCACCTTCACCTGATACACACTGATCGAACCAACTCTAACAGACACTTGGAGTTACTCTCGATGCTTCTTGGTTGTTATCGACTTACAGTTTTAATTCGACAAGCTCTGTAGTCTTGGAAGGTAATCCTGTATCCCAAGATTCTTTTCGTTCGCAAATTGCTAGCGAGTTTCGAGTCAATTTGAAAAGTCACGTTAGCTGTTGTTTGCGAGCATCTTTCCTCGGCAAAAACAAGCTGCAGATTGACTATGCATACAAGTAGGTTCCATTAAATGAGAGTTAGGCATAATTCACAGGGTTGCTCCGATGAATATATTACAAAGACCTCAGCGGGCACCGAGAAAGCGAACTAAGTGATTCATTGGGACCTGTCGGACTTCTTATTAGATTCTCGCCGGCCTTCCATGGGAGATATTCATGAGGCACTAATTACCGTGATATTAAAGAGAGGTGGAAGGTGCGCGCAATCAGAGGGCTTAAGGGTAAAGGCATGGCCCAGATAAAGAGGACCTGACCTACTTTCAACTAATCCAACCTGGCTGCGTCCCACCGACAGATATGTATGTATATCCGATTAGTAATGCAAAGCACAGCATCCTTTAATGTTATCGGCCTTACGCTCACCCCTCGATACTCCTTCCCTGCCAGCTTTTAATTATTCATCCTTGAGCACTCCACTTGAAAATCACTCTCAAGCTCGTAAACATGTAAACCGTGTAAACACGCACTCGGAGACTCGCATGAGTAATAGCGAAAAAATTAACATTGCAAAGCAGCAAGTTTGCGCAGATCTGGATTGAAGAAAATGGTTGCGTGGATGTTTGAGAGAACTCCGGAAATCAAGCAGACAGTTTATTGAATTAACTGAATGTTGCATTTGGCACTAGTGTCTCGTGGCTGTTAACAGTTTAACAGGGCGCTTCATGCTCATCAGCATATTCTTCGGGAAATGGACCCCATATCACAGGCTATCCAGCACCAGGGAGCGATTAGTCCGCTTTAAGTAGCCATAAATCCGGCGTAAACGTATTAGCACTGCATTAAACGTGCTCCTCCCGCTGTTATTGCATGCGGGGGGATGGGAAAATGCCCGGGGACGGAAACTCCAGTTTAACTGCATCCCGCTTACACGAATTGCGGATTAGCCGGGAGACGGTGGGGCCGGTAGACGCGCAAGTGCGGCGAAGGAAAATTCTTATTTGATCTTCTTCCTAGGTAATTGTTCCACGCGGCCCGCTCCCGGAATTTCTCAGAGCTCGGAAACTTATTAGTGGGTACGAATTCGCGCCATCGCATCGCTGAAATCATTAAGCAGCGAATAGTCTTGTAATTAATTGCCTTTTGATCGAGTGCTCCGGCGAATCTAACTAGGCTGTAACTTAGCCGGGGAAAGAGGAATATATTCCTCTCCTTATATATACATAGTCGCATATATCAATGTGGAAATCATTTACTACACTGCGTCGCAATGCTATTTTTCTCTTAAGGGTAGAGAAAAATAGTATTTTAGTTGGTACAAGTTATTAGACGGCTGCTGATTAATCATCGATAAGTGTAACCCATTATTTTAAAGGTTTCCCAACGCTCGCAAATGATAGGCTACGGTTGGTTCCGATAAGCCGGTTGACTATTCGCGTGCTATGACTGGCAGAAAATATTCTGGCAGCCGGAGACGGATTGAAAGAAGTGCAACGGATACTCGCAATTTTTCCCATGTTTCGCGGAACCACTTGCCTGCGGGCACCATTCCTTGGCGCGCGCGGGGTGCAGGGTGTGTCAAATACCGGTGGACCGATTGTATCTGGGCGCAATACGTTACGTCAGAATGCAGAGGTGCGCGGATACCGTAGCGTGCGGTGAACCCAAACTCGAAACGCTGTGCTTCCTGGCGGTGGCCATGCCACCTCCCTTCGACGCCGCAACACCCGCTACAATATCGCGCGCTCGCGCGATCTACATCAACGCCTACTATTACGCGACGAAACATAAACTGCATGACAATTACACAGTTTCCTATTTTTTGCAATTTTTTAGGTATTATTTACTTTATTTAAAATCGATTTAAAACACATTTGAATATATTGTCTTAAAGAATTCTCATATAATACTTCTTACTTTGTACTGACCGCGCGCGAGAAGTACACATCCGGAAGCGTCGACCTGTGTAGTTGAAAAGATAATGGAAAGAATAGGGTGAAGTTTTAAAGCACGAGAGTGCGGCCATTGATTTAATTTAACGAGCTAACAGACAGCACTCCACACGCGCCACTCTGGCAGCGCTTCATAAAAAAGCAACGCTCGAATTCACGCGAACGTGGACACGTACAGTACGGCAAGAGGGAAACCAACAGGGGTTGAAGGAGTTGGTGAAACGACAAAAGTTGGCGGTCAAAAAAAGGCGTTTCTGAAAATGAATTTTTCAGGAGGCCGTCGTGCCGGCACTTTCGCGACCAACACACACGTCAACCTGCCGGGAGAACTTAGCCACGCTTGCCGAGTAAAACATGCGCATACGTATGACACGCGACACCCAAGTCCATTTTTAATCGAACGCTCTCTCGCCCGCGAGACTCTTGGTAAAAACGCTCCCGAGACTTCACTCTCCCCCGCCCAGCCCCAACACTTTGTGCGGGATATCCAGCCGTAAGAAGAGCATGACCGAGCAGACTTACTGGATACAAGGCGCGCAAAGTGTTTCTTGAAAGTCCGCCGGAATTCTTCCCACTGACTTCGCGATACTTCTCTCTGCACTGGTTAGTCGACTGCCAGTTGAACTTCGCATAATTCATCAGGAAAGCTCAACAGTTGCACAAGAATCTATGGAGTTCAAAGATTCATTATTTATTTTTAAAAAATGGCGAAAAAAGGTCTTTCTCGACAATTTTAGCCGTAAATCTGAGATTCTGCGCGACTTAGTCGATCACAAGTCGTAATTGTGTGATACGGAACAAGTTCTCCAAAATTTTGAAGAAAATCACCAAACTGTGACAACGATTCCACGCCAAGTGAATCATCCTCTAATACAGTCTGGCTTGCATACTTAATATTTGCATGTAAGAATACAAAAACGAAAAATGTGAGAAGGGGGTGGTAGGGCTGGCAAGCTATTAGGCGTGCTTTCAGCGTTGCAAGCATCACGTCCGATTCCCCGGCACTTAGGCGAAGCGTCTTTAATAACGCGCCGCTCAAAAATGGCCGGGCTAACGTTAAGATCGCGCGCTAATGGCCGACTCGGTAGGAACTTTCAACAGGACTTTCCGCAGGCTATGGGAGTGCCAGCAAGGCCGTCGGGAGTGCTGCAGCCGGAAGAAAGAGAGTCGGGAGAAAAAATTAATATCCGCGCCGAGTAATATCGCGCACGTACCTACCAAAAGCTTCCCTTCGTCCGCGCACAGAGGGTTGCTACGCAGCGAGGAATTCGACGGCAGATTTTCGCAGTTGCGGAATTGCGAAAAGGTAGGAATGGCAGAGTCCTCGCGGCGATTAAGCCGGGCGAGCGAACGAGCACAGAGATAAATCTCAGCGGCCGGCTCGCTTCGGTCGACGGACATTAAAGAGTAAATTAAGTTAAGCGCCGCGGATTTAATTGCTCTATGCCTCGTACATCGTTCGTATACTGGACGATGAGATAAAAGTGCGCTGAGATTGTGAATTCTAATAGATAGACAATTACTAATACTCCAATAACTGCGAATAGTGAGCTTGCGCTCGCTACAAATAATGGGTAACCATATCCGAATGCCAGTTTGAATGCAAATGATTTCACCCCCTACCCCTTCCGACGAGGTTTATTGAAGCCAATTAATGCGCTGGAACAGAAAGCAAAGCGCCAAAGCAAATTGTTTGATATAGTTAACGTCATTGATACATATACCCACACAAGAGGTTATTTATCGCAAGTAGTCGATACACCAGGAACTTTGAGGGAGCATCATGCTTTGTCGTGCGGCAGGGACATTCTTGCACACAGGCGAGTACACTGGAAGACAGGTAGACAAACGGGCCAACGTAAACCACCCTCTCTAAAAGCATCCCTTTGTAAGAGAGGTGCCAGATAATTATATCTCACACCACCACCCTTGCTTCTCCGTCTACAAATACCACGTGAAGCGGAAGGTCAAATTTTCCCTCACTTTAGACCCCTTAATTCAGACGCGAGCCACAGAAGTCGAGGTGACTGCTAAATATCGCCTTTAACCTTTTTGCATATCCAAATTCAGGTGCACCCGAACCAGGGAGTCATGAATTGTTCATGCGCTGGGTGTGTTTTAGGGGGTAAAGTAAAACACGTTCTGATCCAGCGCGCCCGAGCTAATGGGCCTTATTCCACGCCATCAAGGTGTACAAGTTTGCCCTAGCGTCTTATGCAAGGCAGCGCGATGGAATAGAGCAGATAGGCAGCCCTGCAAAAAGACGATAGATGAGGCGAAGTGCACGTGCTCGGCTAAACACGAGTATCCACTCAGAATTGGGTAGCGGCGGCGTGCAAAAATATTATCCGTATATACAGTGTGTATATCTTGGCCGAAGCTTTGCATCGACAACTCCCCGATTCCCTCGAAAGTATAATTAATAATGAAACTGCCCCACTCCAAGTATCCACTTGCGGATTATACGCACGCAGTAGAATGAGTCGACGCTGCAGTCAGACGTCAGACAAGGTAATACCAGGGGAGACGTACATACTACTTGGACTGGTTCGACTGTCGACATACTTTTCCCGATTGATGAAAAGGACGAGGAATGCAGTATCGGGGCTGTAATTAGGCGCAGTCATAATCGTATTACCGCGGCAGCTCTTCGCCGTTTCTATGCTTCGAAATTGGAATTCCGAGAGTGCTTGCCTTCTTAAATACGGGATTCGTGACGGTATTTCAATAAACCCGCCCTCGCCAACCGATCGACTTCGCCATTGCTATACGTATCATCCCTTTCTCCTGTCTCCACGACATTATGGAACTTTCAGGAAAATATGGTTATTCGTATGTGAGTGTTATTTTAATCTGGCAGACAGCAACAACGGGGCAGATTAAACGAGCTCTCACAAAGCGGAGAGCTTGAATTTGCAAGTATAATGCGAGCACACAAAGTCAACCATCAAGGATTTAAGACGAGCTCGAGGCAAGGCATTGTAGGGCGAGATCATAGATTCGAATTAGGGTAAGCAAAAGTCTATAGATTTCGAGGCGCGGGGTCTCACTCGGTTAAAGATCGGGAGACAGGTTTACCGCGCTCGTACTGACGGTCAGCATAAATCGCGGACGAAAGCTCCGGCAGTCAGTTGCGCGCTGAGAAATGCCTCGGCCTGAAAAGTATTAGATAGTAAATGCAAAGAGATGCGTGGGTGGGAAGAGATGGCCGGCGGAACGAGAGAGATGGTATACCTGCGGTTCCTCAAAGATCCGGCCGCTTTACGTCCGAGGCTTTCATGCGATGCGCCGTAAAACACGGCCTCGTAGTTTCGCGTAGATGCATATACGTGCTCGGACGAGCTAGAGAGATCCACTCTCGGCCGATCCGATAGCACCTTCGAAAATACAGCTTAAAATCTCCTCGGAAGTGCGCTGCTCCTCGAAATATACAGCGCAAAGATCGGATACGCGAGATATTCGGCTCGATCGAATATTGTCTCGGGCGCTTATGATACCAAACTGCTCTTTATACTTCACGCGCCACTCATTCAGGACTTGTTGCTACAACAGCTCTCTCTCTCTTAGAAATCGAGTATTATGAGACCTGTAACATACGCGAGTAACTCAAATTTCTGAGCCATTCTACTCGACAATGATTACGAGTGCGTCTTCCCAAATTTTTAATATTCCACAGGCCGAGCGTGGCACGCCGGCCTCGTATCGATCGCGAC